>JBCEWB010229685.1:0-23847 GCA_039654565.1 Peronia peronii
TTCTCACCAAAAATTAGCAGCTTCTAAAAGCCGAGATAATCCTACTTTCTCTGGATTGAAAGGCTTAAGAAAAACAACAATAAAGCTAAGTTCTTTGAAACCAAGTCCATTGTTGCACTGCCATCCTTTTAGCTCAATCATATTTTTTGGTGACTAGCAAGATCAAGCTATCTGGAATGCACTACCCACACACACAAAATAAATAAATAAATAAATAAAATTTAAGAAATGGAACCCCCCAATCTGAAACTGGCTTTCGTGTTTTCTTGCATTTCTAAAGAGGTTTTCTAAAAATTGCGAGGGGTGGGAGTGGAGTGGGGGGGGGGGGTGCGGCACAGTGGCTCTGTGGTTTGGAGTCTGCTCATGGAGAAAACAGGCTGGGATCGCAGGTCCTGCTTCGGGGAATGGAAGGACACAAGATTGAAAACCTGCATTTTTTCAGTGACTCAACGGTCCCCTGGCATCCTGGTAGGGGAAATCTGATGTCTAGCCTTCTCAGATAAGGGCAGATATATTTCGGAGGCCCCGTGTGTACATTACGCACGTTAAAGAACCCTTGGCAGTTCAAAACCGATGAAAGAGTAGGCTGTTACTGCTGTCCAGGCAAAATTTCCAAATTCCAAATTTTTACCCACAAAAATTCTCAGGAAAAACAGGCAACCTCTTAAAAAGCCAAGATAATCCTACTTTCTTAGGATTGAAAGGCTTCAAAAAAAAAAAAATTTAAAACCTAAAAACTACAGGGAATTCTAAAGGGCTGGTCAAACTTCTTTGTAAAGAAGGAACTGAGGCTAACTTCTGTGTTAATCTTACCAACTAACATTTTCAGTGGAGTTGAAACAGTGCAACTGGTGCCTCTGCCTTTTACAGGAAATGTGAAGATGCAGTTCATGGAAAGTCACTTACCGCTAGATGGTATGGTCATTTTTATATAAAATGGCCACAGACATTTCTGAAAAGCAAGATCAGGCAAAGAAAAATACCCACCCCCCCCACCCCCCAAACAAAATCAAAAGCAAATTTTCTTGCAAAAGGGAGGACTAGTAGGGTTATTGGTAGTTTTTGAGGTCGCCTGTATCACTGCAATAGTAAAGCTAAGGTTACAGTGCATCTGAGAGATGCATAAAACACATTGTGATAAACTGGAAGAGTAGATGAGCTGGTTTTTTTTTTGTTTTTTGTTTGTTTTTGACAAATCTTCTTTTTATTCAGGGCTTGCTATTTGGCGGGACAAGTCGCACGCAGCTTGAGAGACAATCAGCCCTATCTTGGCATCACAGATATTGATATTCTTTGTGTAGAGATAGCTGGGTTGTGTCATGATCTTGGTAAGAATCTCTTGCTTGAGAAAGAAAGAGAAGACAGAACGAGAGACAGAGAAAATGAGAATGACAGACAGTAAGAGAAATATCGAGAAACTAAGACTAAGAGGAATAGAAAAAATGATGACTGGAAGGACACAACCACAGCTTTGGGCACATTATCATTCTGTTAGTGTCCCACTGACACAGTCATTCCACAAAGGCCCAAGTCAATTTTAGCTGTTTTGAGAAAATGGACAGAAATGTTTATGTGGCATACTACACTTGAGCATTAAATCAACAAAAGTAAATAATGACAATTAAATTAGATTACTTGTATCATGGTTGTTCTGGCTGGCTTCATAGACATAATTCATAACCGTATTACCAAATATGAGACAGGCAGTTGTGGAACAACCGTGATATTATGTTGCACAGGGATGTGGTTGTGTTTGTAGCAGGGAGCTGAAGAGATATTCAGAAAGTACTGAGTGAATGTTTAACAAAAAGATGTTATGGGGAAAGAAAATAACATCTAGTCAATGAGTTAGTAAGATTGAAATGAAAGTTAGATTATGTGTATTTTGGTTTCCAGCTAACTGACATATATCTCTACAGATGTATGGGTTATGTAGGTATGAGCACGTGCATAAATGTATGCATGGACATATATTACATATATATGTATGCATGCATGTCTGTTTCCATCTTATTTGTCTTTATATAGAAATGTAATGAATGATCATGGTTTTTAAATTTTACACAGAGGTCATGATATATTTTCTTATTGACAATAGAGTATTTATATTTGTATATATTTCAGTATAGTTTGATTGTCATAGGATAGCATCTTTTTTCTGAAAGTAACTAGAGAGAGTAAATGTGAATGTGATTTTTCTCAGTATTTTGCATTTGGAGCATAATATGATGTTTTCCCAAATTGTTTTCACGCTTTTAGGACACTTAACAAAAAGGACTCCTCGTTTATCTATCAATGTCTAATTTTTTTCTAAATCATTTTGTTTTGGCATTAATCTCAGTGATTAATAATTACACATTTTTATCATTTAAGCAAGTCTCAGACTATAGAAAAGATCAGCATGGCACTTAGAATCTAATTCCAAATGTGGAGGAAAAATTGCTAAGAGTACAAAAAAAGTGTTTAAAAAAAAAAAGAAATGGTGAAAGTATGGATGATTTTGAAACATTTTGGCACATTGTGGTCTTTTCCTCATAAATAGCATGGAATTCACATATGGACAAATTTTTATTGCACTCTCTTAGTGCCCCAATGTCAGTCTATTGAACTGTTCATACAAACCTAAAACACTCATGCCATGATCATGTGATTTTTCATTTCAGGATGTACTTCAAAAATTTGAAATTAATGGAAGATTAAAAATGATTGAGTCAATGAATGAATGAGTTGAATGAGTGAATGAATGAATGAATGAATGATGGTGAACATAATAAGGCAATAGATATTTGCATATTACATTTTGAATAGGATCAAGGCAAAGCTATATTTATTTATTTGTTATTTATCTATTTTTTAATTTGTCTTTTAAATATTCATTTTTTTTTCATCATTATCCTTTACTTTTTTCCACCTGTCTGAAGTGTCACCCTTTTTCTTTTTATGCATTGAACTCGGAAGAAATCAGATGGCCAACTTTTTCCTTTGCAAAAATTAGAAAGAAAAAAAATGTATTAAAAACAGAGCAGAGCATTATTATCATATTGCAGAGGTCTTGCAGTGTACAAACATTAATTGAAATGTATATGAAGCCTTCTGGTCATTTCATAGGACAGTTGCTTATCTGCTGAATCCCAGCATAATATAAAAAAGCATTTTCATTTAAACTTTCTAAAAATGGTGTTAAAATGCTGAATGTTCACCTCTCTGAAGGAAAGTTAATTGACCAGTGCACAATACAGAAACAGACTATTTGAACAGTGACAAGTTTATGAAAATCTCAAGACTTTAAAGTTGAAGGAAATGGAGTTTTTGTTATGTGCGACTGGCCAGATCTGTTTTAACATTCTAGATGATTCAGGAATTATTTCAACGGTCAGCCAAATTACTAACCTTTATTCAGTACATCAGCTGTTCTGCAAGAAGGGTAAAGAAGGGAAACAACGCATTTGCTGTGGTTGTTTGAAAAATGATTATTGGAAAATTGTAAAAAATGATGAGCATTTTTTTTTCTTGTAATCATAATCTTTTTTTAACAATTTTCTAAAATAAAAAAAAATTGTTACAGTAGGACTAGGAGCAAAAGAGATTTTTTGTTTTTTTTTCTTCACAATGTAAAGACTTGGCAAAGGGAGTAACCTAGCTGACTGTAAATATAACTCATTGAGATCCATGTTGCACAGCTGTTTGTAGGTGAAGATGATTCAACTGTGGTTAAGTATTAATAATTTTTTTCTTGGCAGTCCACATACACATATTTCCATTTGCCAGGCACAAGAGCTGTTGAAACCACTTTGCCAGGAAAACTAAAAATCACTTTTCTTTTTTAATTATCTTCTTTTTCCTTTTTTGTTTGTTTGTTTGTTTGTTTTTGAAATGAGAAGAGGAGGAAGAAAAAAAAGAAAGAAAAATTATTACAATAAGAAAAAAATATGACATTGTCATATTTGTTTCATTGTAATGCTTTAAAAGTCAAGTGCAAACCAATGATTTTTCTTTCCTTCTTTGCTTGTTCAGTAACCATTGTGTCTGATTGACAGAAATGATATGGACTGTGACAAATAATTTCTTGTGATATTTATTGTTTATTTCATTTTAATTACAAAACTGATCTGTCTACCATTGCTGTCTAGTTCAATTGATATTCATGTGCTGATATTGTTAAAAAATTTTGTACTAACTAAAATACTCCCGTGGCTGTTTAGTGCAGTTGATTATTGGTATTGCTGGTTTTTATAGATCTGCTTACAGATACAATAACATGAATTGATATTTAGTCCAATTTGATCTTCATTATTAATATTGTGTCCACTGGCAGAACTTGCTATACTGAAATGTAATTAACCTGAGATTCATTGTTGAAACTGTTTATCCTTACAGTGATTGTGCTCTTAAGTCTTGTGTTTCTTAAGTTCAGATAAGATCTGTTTTAAAACTGTCGGTGAAATTATTATTTTTTTTATTGGTTGTTATAGGGCATGGACCTCTCTCACATTTGTTTGATAGAAAAGTCGTTCCAGAACTGAAGAAAAATGAAGAGAAAAAAAAGAAAAAAGAAGAGGAAAAAAAGAAAATAGAAGAGGAAAAAAAGAAAAAAGAAGAGGAAAAAAAGGAAAAAGAAGAGCCATCGAAACAAGAAGGAAAATGGGAGGTAATGAAGTGCCACATTTCCATTTTTTTGTGTGTGTGTGATCATTTCTCATAGGATTGATATCTTTTGAAATAATACCATTATGCTCTTTCTCTCTCCTGCAGAAAGTCAATGATTTAGTGGTCACTACATGTTAATCCGTATTTTGTCAAAACCATAGTGATTTCATGCATTATTGTTATAAATCCCTAATTTAAGTATTGGTCATTGGCAAGTTTAGGCTTAAAATGGATTCAGAATACTGAGGTGGAAACACTGTGAATCCTTTAAGAAAGTTTGATGAAATGTATCTATCTTTTTCAGGTTTTGCCAAATAATATACCAGGATATAATTTTTGGAATATCCTCACATAAATCAATGTGACTATGTTTAAGATTGATGACTATACTTGCTGTAGTAAAAGCTAAATACTTAATGACTGTTTGCTGCCTTCCATATATTCAAAATAGTCACAGATCCAAAACAAACAAATGAACAGAAACAAGCCATCTTTGAAAGTTGAGGCCTGTGTGAGGGGGGTGTTGAGGGTGTTCTACTTAATATGGGAGTTAGCAAAGGCTGAATCTGTTTTGTAGTCTACTATGTTTACAAAATATAATAATGATCTATAAATTTTCTATCAGAAGTTGATGATAGAACCCATTTTCTTCTTTTTCAAGCATGAACAAATGTCAGTGAAACTGATTGATTTCCTCCTGGAGCAGCATGGACTGTGGTCAGAGAATCCCACAAAAAGAAAATTGGCAGAATGGGGACTTGAACAAAAAGACATTAACTTTATCAAACAGTTGATAGATCCACAAAAAACATTGGTACGTTCAAATTTTGCTGTCTCAGTATCTGTGGAGTAGATCATGAATTTTGTTATCTCTTCCTCCTCTTTTTTTAAAATTGTTTTTCTGATGATATCAGTCTTAGTGGAAAACCATGTTACAGATGAAGCATGGTAGCATCAGGCTCAAATAATAAATGATATTACATCTTTTATTTTAATAACAGTTGAAGTTTTTCCCTCATCTTAAAGTAAGTTGGACTACCTTCCCATTTGCCCCCCGTATAGACTACAATGTTGCCCATAGTCATCCCCTGACAGACTTAAGTTTTACTATCCAAACCAGCACAGCTGAAAAGGAAAAAAACAGCTTTCCAAAATCCATGATTCATGGTATTTACTTTTCATTGGTTGGCTCAGCCAGTTACTTGACAGTGATGCTTTCCCCACATATTGTATTGGGTGGAGAAATCCAAAGTTCAACAGGATAGGACAGCAGTGGATTTGTTGTAAACCTCCTCACATGGTGGTAGTGAGCACTCTCTTTGTTTAACATTGTGAATGAATGGTCTCTTGATAACTCAGTTTCTTTGTTTACATTGAAGAAACATTGTGCTGATGGGTCATAACTGTTCAGCTAATTATTGTAACAACATTGAAAGGGACAGAACTAAAATGGAGTACTTTTCCATGCATTTCAGTTTGAAAGACCTAATATTTTGTATCATTGTTTGCAATTATTGAGCCACATGGAAGTTTGGAACTAGTCCATTGCAAAGCAGCACTTATTACAGAGGATGAACACCACCGCATGAGAAGAGTGTGCAATATTTACAAATCATGATTTTTTTATGCTTATTCCATACATTCACTGTATAGAAGTATACATCTAATAAATGTGCAAACACACATCAATGTTTAAAAATTCAAAGTTTAAATAAATACAATAAACAATGTTTAATTAGAATTATAATTGTTATTTGAATAGGCATAAGGTGTTTTGATAAAGAATTAACGTAAGATTAAGATGTAGATCTACATTTGTCATTGGCAAATTGAACCGATTAGCCTATCTAGCTCTATCATGGCCTATCTAGCCCCGTCATGATTGGAGGTCTGAGCATATCTATTTTACTATCGTGATGTGCTTGATTATTCAGCTTTATAGATCTAATCTGTATTTAATATTAGAGGTAAAAAATTGTTCATAGTACATTATTGAAACCACTGAAAGCTTATTCTATTTCTAGACTGGGTTTGTCCAGTCAATGTTTCCAAGATGGGGTCATCAGTGATTGTTAAAAAAATGGCCCAATCCAGTGTTGGATATGAGAAATATAGAACTGGAATGGGAAATAGGTAACTGATTGTATTAATTCTGTTCAAAAATATACTTTGCGGATTGTTTCGGCTTAAAATGAGTATTAACAATTCAGCACTGTATAAGGTATGCTGTCGGCCCAACTTGTACTCCTTAGATCTAGATCTAGATCAAGATTGGTACACCTAGTTCTTGATCTTGATGATATTTAAATTTAAATATGTTAATAGAGTCTAGCTAATGACCGGGAGAAATGTTTGTTACAAGATAGATAGACAGACAGACCATTAGATAGACAGATGGACAGATAGATAGATAGATAAATTAGATAGATGGATAGACAGATAGACAGACAGACAAATAGATAGATAGATTATTCCCATTATTTCAGGCTAATCTCTTGCTAATCTTTATGAACATAAAAGTAAAACCAAAAAAAATAGAGATATTGTTAACCACCTATCTTTAATCAATGTTGAAGAAACAAAACTAACCAAAAACTTTCAAACCACGCCTTAGAAAGAAACAAAATTACATTCTACCTGCATAAACAGTCTAAAGCTGAAAAGAAAAAAGTATTTGCTGTTGCAAACAAATATTGGACTCTCTTTAAAGCAAGAACTAGAGCCCAAGAAAATGAAATGAAGATATCTACTTATTTCTTACCAATTGGCGGAGAAAAATTGAAAAGATCCCTTTCCCATCCCACCCCTTCCCTCCCTTCCCCATTTTTTGGGACTAAAATAACGCCAAAATATTTTAAATTCAGTCACTTTACATGATAGTCCTTGTGAAATTGCTGATGATGGGAACCATTAAGTTTTAGTTGACGGTTTATAGAGTGATGAAAATAGAGAACACCTTAAAACATTGCTAAAAATTATTTTAGGAAGAAAACTTTGGTGTCAAATTTATTAAGAAACTGAGCTATTTAAGGCTTTTCATTTAAAACTCACAGTTGAGAAAGATGAGGCAAGAGTTGAACAATTATTTATCGTTTCAGTTTATGACAACAGAGCAAGAAGTAGAGAAGAGCAAGGACTCATGGGGGAAGGTAAAGTGTTCAAATTGAACTTTTTAGACACACTTTAGGCATATGGTGTCAGTGGCCTAGTTGTTAAGCTCCAGAACAAAAGTTCCTGTATTCAGATGCTAATGACACCTGACACCTGACATTTCTTGGGAAATAATTATAACGGAATTTAACAATGGTGTGAAAAATTCTTGAAATTAATATTGGCTGCAGCAGAGATGTACTGTGAGCTTCACTTTTGGACTGTCATTAGGAAAGATTGTGCTGCACTTCTGAGTGAAGACAAATGAGACAAAACCAGTCAGAAACGCTTGTGAAAAATATTGAATGTAAAGACACCTTCTTCTATAAGCATTCAGTTATATTTCAGTAATAATTAAAAATTCAGCTTGGGTTACCTATCAGGTACAATTGATTTGTCCCAACCAAGCGAAAGGCTGGAAATCCCGGCATCTATTTTTAGTAGGCGGTACAAACACTCCAATCTGTTCACAAGTTTGCCTCACTTTTTGGCTTGACTAGTTATGGTAGGTAGGAAATATATGACTAAAACTCTTTCCTATTAGCGTATTGAACCTAGATGCCCTCCAAATAATAGTAGTGGTAAATTGTGTTAATGATTTAATGACATAGGAAAATGCCAGACATACTTCTGGTTTTTCCTGAAATTTTGTGTTCCACTGTTGTTGTGGGATTTTGTGATGGAGCGTAGCACACATAAGCAAGTGTTCTATTTTTAGAAGGGGTACAAATACTCTGCCAGGGATTTCCAGGTTTGTGCTTGGTCAGATATGAACTATTAGGGAGGATGAAGCATCAATAGAAAAATTATTTTTCATTTCAGTTAGAGAAGGAGACAGGCAGAGGACTAGAGAAGGCCTTCTTGTATGAGGTAAGTGTTAAACTTAATAGATACACACTAGACATGTCATGCTAGTGGCCTAGTGGTTGGGTCCTAAGAATTCAAAACAGAAGTTCCTGGGGTCAAATCGTAATGGGGCTCAACATTTTGTCCTTTGGGAGTTGTATATAATCACTTGTTTGAAAAAAAAAAAAAAGGCTATTATCTGGGCAGTCACCAACAGTATGATGTAAATAAAATAGATTAGACAAACTTTATTTTGAGGGATCTTCCTTTCGCAGTATAGATATCGCTTACACCTATTAACATACTGACAAAACTGTCTCAAACGTCAGAACAAGGCAGATTAAAAAAACACTTGCTGCTACTTGATGGGCATGTTGATGATATCAGAAATGGATTTCTATAACACTTTTGATCAGTGCTTACATATAAGAAATGTTCACTTCATTGAGAATATTTCATTTGATAGCATTGTCATACTCATAGAGCAAATAAAGAATTTAAGACTAGTTTTATCCTTCATTATTGGGTTCAGATTGTGGCCAACAAACGCAATGGTATTGATGTGGATAAGTGGGACTATCTCGCTCGGGACTCATACCAGCTCAACATCACCAGTAACTTTGACCACAAGAGATACATGAGCTTTTTACGAGTGGCTGAAGAACATGGGCAAACACAGCTCTGTGCTCGAGACAAGGTATTGATCAATGATTTCATTGTTTCATATAAATGCCCTGAATTTAAACACATAGACTGTAAACTAGTAATGAAGTAAATATACTAAAAGAAACAAATATGTTGATTAGTGGAACTCAGCAATTTTTTGGAGTAACTTAGGTTAAATGAACAAAATCTAACTTTTGCTTATTTCTCATAAGATGTGACTTTAGATTTTTTTTTTAACCATTCATGTATGGTCAATGTACATGGCACAGTGCTAGTAATTCAGCTCCCTGCAAAAATAACTTGACCAATGATGTTATTGCCATAACAATTTAATGTTAGTTTATGCAATGAAGTGTGAATTGCACTGTCTTTGGGCCCTGTTAATACCCCATTTGGTTTTGTTAGTATCTGTGGCATATGTAGATAATTTCCAGAGCAAGAGACGTTCCCACACTGGCTCTTCACTTCAGTTCTCTTTTTCTCGCAAACAGTTTGGGCTTTGCTACTGTTCTCTAATTCTTTTTACATGATGAAAGTTTCATCGAAAGGCTATTGATCTTTCATGATGTCAGGAAAATGTACTGTGGATTAAGATAGGCTCAAATAAGAAGGAAAACTAAACTTTCATCAGCCATATCAAGATGACTCCTTTTGAGCAGAATACCTGTCACCCAAAAAATGGAGTTATTTTTATGTGTATTTCATTTTAAATTTTAAGGTTTTGTTATATGCATATAAAGAAAGAAAATGACATATGTTATTTTGGAAAATGATTTCTTTTGCTATTTGTCACAAAAATCAGGAAATTGTGGGCTTGTACAACATGTATGGAACTCGTTTCGCCCTTCACAAGGCAGCATATCAGCACCAAGTGGTTAAGGGTATGGAAAGAATGTAAGTAGTTAGTAATATTTTCCTATCATCAAAAAGTTGGAGTGAAAATTTCTAGGCTTGTTTGTTATATCTGCTAGATACCTTGATGTAAAAACATGAGATCCTGAACAGAGAGAAAAGCAGACAAAAGTAGTTGAAAAGATGGTAAGGATTTAGAAATAATTAAAATTGCAAAAGCTTACTTAAAATTTTCTCCAGGAGTAGATATGTAAGCTTGTAGACAACTCTTGTACGCCAATAATGAAATGACACCCTATGTGGTTAGAGTTCCTGCATGTTTCTAGATAGCTGACTAAAATCTTTGGATAGTTTTACCCTTATGGGCCTATCTGAGAATCATCTGAGCTACTGAATTTCCCCTCATGATCTGTAATTTGTATAGAGTATAAGTACATTTGTGGCTCTGAGGGAACTTAGGCATACAAATTCTTTTAGTGAACCGTTACGACACATTAAGGGGTTATGCAAGAGATATGTGGTCGCACTCCTGTACAAACTTACACTTAAATGTCATAGCTTGTTCTGTGAATATATAATGTACAATTTTATAGGAATAGTATAATAATAATACTAAATAGCATTTATATAGTGCTCAACCCTGTAGTAAACAAGCTGTGCGAGTTTCGCAAAAAATGAACAAATAAATAGATAAATAAACATCCATGCACACACGCATTAAGACTATGCCGGCAGCAAACACACACTCATCCTGCATTACAGTTCCTCTCCATATTTGTAGTCGCCAACCTAATTTTGATATTATAATCACAAAATATGCATCTTTAACTGGTGCTTAAATAGATCTTCAGCCACCCTTAAATAATGAGGAAGGCTTTTTGAGATCTAAGAACAAAAGAAAATTTAAAAAAATGAAAGATCTTTCCCAACAGTTTTTATAATTCATTTTTGGTAGTCTTAATCCACGTCTTCTGCATTTTGGTATACCACAATGTGGCCTAGTGACTAGGAAAATTGTTGAAATCTTAGTCTCTGACACAGTTTGATCTAATAATTGACATACCAGCCAGGCATTTTTAAAAATTGATATCAGGTGACTGATTGTGATATCTCTCATTGATCTTGGAGGAAACTCATGGGAAAATCTGAGGAGGATTTTTAAAAAAATCTTCCATTCATGAATGCGTGCAAAGTGAGAATTATATTCTCACAAAGTGACACATCGATAGCTCTACCTCATTCTCATAAACTGATATGTAGTCATATAAACCTTTTCGTGTGAATGTGACAATTACGCTCTGAACTTGTATTTATCTCACTCAGAGGCATCTGGAATAATAAGTTCTTGGGGAAAGAGGTTACAAAATGCATCATTGCATCAAGGTGGTCTCGTATAAAAGTTAATGTACCTTAATATGGCTGCCTGATGTCTGCTCCATGGTGAAAAACTCAAGTCGCAAGTCAAGGGTTTAACTCAAGGATCCTGCCAAAGGGGAGGAGAAGAATAGGAAGATTGAAACCTGCATTTTTTCAGTGACTCAACAGTCCCCTGGCTTCTTGATGACTAGCTTTCTTGGACATGAGCAAATATATGTCAAAGTTCTTGGATATATATGCACATTAAAGAATCTTTGCCAGCTTAAAATCAGATGAAGAGTAGGTAGAGATGTTGTTCTCCTGGCAAAAGTTTCCAAATTCCAAATCTCTACCCACAAAAATTCTTTTGGAAAAAATAGGATTACCATTGTTTGAAGCATGGTGTATAGCTACTACAAAATTTGAAGTTGCATGCATTAAAATGCCTCAAACCATTTTCATTTCTCTGTGCTATATGTAATTATATGTATAAAAAAATATACGGAGAATTTGTCTGATCACAAATTTTCTTTTGCAGGATTTATGAGGCAATGGTTGCATGTGGAGATGCCAAACTAATTCCAGGGTAAATCTATTCTTTATTCCTTATCTTTTCATCTCCCTAGCCATTGTTAGGAATAGGGAATAATTAATACAGTGATTGAGACAGTGCATTGTTCTCTGTGAGATGTGATATGTCGTCTGTTTGACATGCCTATTATTAATTTTCTTCCCACGTATGGGGAGGGGATACAGCATTCTTAACAAACATATCTCATTGTTGGACCTCATAACATAAGCTAACCTAATGTTTTTCAAGCACAACATGTTCAGTTTCATGTAATGAGCTGAAATGTTAACTGTTCCAAAATGCAAGGCAGATATACTTTAAACCATTTTACTGTACCAAGATCTTGAACAAAATATTTGCTGGGTATACCTTGTACTGTTTCAATCAATCAAGAGCTTGGAACAGAGTACCTGCTATACAGAGGTCTCCATTCAAAAGATATATTGTAAAATAAACTAGTAATATTGCATTCTGTAGTGCAATGTGCAATACTCTGATGATAGTCATCTTAGGAGATTTACCTGTTTTTTTTTTTTTTTTTAAATGGCTCCAAAAATTAGAATCCACAGGGTAATACCAAAATAAAAACAAAAAAACAAAACTATTACTCTCTGACAAGATCATTGAGACAACTCCTAATTATTACACAGTTTTATGGGAGAGAAAAAAAGTAGCCCTCTGTGCATGTAGTGACATTTCAAATTTTCGAACATTTTCCATGTATGGGAAGATATGAGACTGATGAATATTTGTGAGAGCCAAGTTCATTATGGTACTGTACAATACTTTATCTGTCCATGGCGCAACATCGTCTGATACACAGTTCACTGTGCAAACAGTTCATGGCACCATGGCACGGGAGCCAGGATGGGTTCTGGCTGCCAGGCTCAATGTGCTCACAGCCTTAGTTGGGCTTGCTCATAGTTCAGTGGAAACACCGCAAAGGTATATTAGTCTAGTGGCTCTCAGAGGGATTGAATGGTTATGCAAGCCATCTGACCTGGGTCTTGATTTCTACGATTGCTTGATCATTGCTGTTAGTTATAGACATGTTATAGAAATAAAATTTATCCATCCTAACTTATCTTACTTTATCTTATCTCCCTAACTTGGAAATGACTTGATCTTGCCTTGTCTTGCTTTGCCTTGCCTTGCCTAGCTTTGCCTTGCCTTTTTTTTCCTTACCTGATCTTACTTTATTTCTTTTTTAATATTGTCTTGTCCATCGATCTATCCAGAGCAGAAGGGGAAAAGCGCACCATCCTTGAATGCCTAAATGACGAGGAAGCCTACACAAATCTGACCGACACCATCTTTGATGTTATATTGTTTTCTGATGATAAAAACCTGGAAGTCGCCAAAAATATCTTGAAAAGGGTATTCCGCCATGATTTCTATAAATGTGTAAAGGAGAGTGGTCCCCTAGATCCTCAGAAACTTGGCACGGTAAGTCCCCTTTTACTTTATAGTGCCAAATTTAATGATTCAGTTAGTTGTGACACATAATCAGCAGGAATTGAATGTTTCTATCATTTTCCTTGGCGTTACACTTTCCTACTCAGAACTGAGTAAGGTGTGAATTCAGATTTTGTGAAAACTTTTTTTTCACAAAATCATCTCTTGTGTACAGATACTGGTGAAACAAAACTTGTGAGGCATTTTTGTTTGTATTTATGTTCTATTTCTGGGACAGTGGTTAACTGTATGAATATGGCACAATGTTTAGACATAAAAACAAAATAAAACTCACAAAAACAACAACAACAACAAAAAAAACACCATTGCACTCACACAATCACACACACTCAAAACTATCCCAAAACACATGCACACACACACACACACATACACACACACACACACATACACACACACATGCATACACCAAGAAAGACAAAAATGACTTAGTTCCAAATTCAGTTTCACTCCTCAAGTTCATATCTTGTGTGAATTGTGTCTGATGGATGACAGACATTTTATGATCTGAACATACAACCCAGCCTGTTATTGGCAGGCCTTTTTTAGTCATCTGATAGATATACATGTGTCAGGTGTTCATGCACTGCTACACTTTGTGGCATTGAGTTCAATTATTTGAACGACTCCTTTGAATTGTGTCTTTTGTTTTTGCTGAGCCCATTCACCACACAGTTGTGCCATTAATTGGTGTCAAAGTTCATTATGTTTTATCTCTTTGTAACTTGTCAACTATTGAAGTGATGACCAGTTTTTGTGGTAGAATTAAAATTTAAGTAATGAGACTTGTAAGGTAATATTTGTTATCAGACTGCACTAACATTGTCAGTTTATAAAGTTAGATTTGTGAAATATTGAATTTCATCCCCCCACTTTTGTATAAAACATGTTCAAAGGTCAAAGCACATTTCAGCATAAGTGTGGCAAGCTTTTATTAAGGGAAGTACTTTAAGTGGGTCATACTCCAGTAAGGGCATAATCGTTTTGTAGAGGCATCACAAAATATGACAAAGAAGAAACTATTTTATCTGACTGTATGACTGATCATGGTGATCATGAAGTCAAATAATTGATTAACTGTCAATAAAGAAAATCATTGGTTATGCACAGGCCTAGTGAGGAATGTTTACATTAGTTATTAATATTCACTTGGAATTCTTACAATAAGCTATAGGTCCCTTTTTTTTTAAAAATCCTATTTTTGTCTAATATTTTAAAATCCTATTTTTATTCACTTATCTAATATGTTTCTTTTCAGAAAAAGACTGAAGACATTGAAGAAGAAATGCTTGACAGTTATAGAAAGTCAGAAAAGGAGCATCTTGAAAAGGAGGATTTCTGTGTGGAGGTATCGTGTATCCATTTAACTTATTATCAGTGCTGCATAAGGGCATGTGTTATAATTAGTGATGGGCTAATTGACACAGCTATTCGAACAATCAAATATTGGCATGTGTTGACTAGTTGATCGAATAGTACTGGAGATATTTGAGACTAGTTGTTTTTTGCTATTCTACACCATGAAATCATTTTTTAAAAAAATAATAAGAAGATAAGGGAGAAAAAGGGAACCTCAGTTTCGTTCTTTTTTTTTTGACTTTTAAATATGCATGCTATCCCCTTTCCACTCCTCTCTGCCCTCCCTCGTGACTTTTCTCCATCTGTACTGAACAAAGGGAAATAACTGATATTTAGTTCTGGTTAGTTTAGGAAAATTGTTATCTTCTTCTGTATTATTTTATTAATTGAAAGCGTGTTGATGAGTTGACTAAATGGTGAAGAATAATCAATAGTTGATTGGTTAGTATAATGAATTGATCAGCCCAGCACTAGCTGCAATCCTCTAAACAGTTTATGTAAAAAGTAACAGATGCACAGTGCTAATCTTGCATTTTAGAATTTTGTTCTAGTATGTGATATTGATCTTTCGATTGGCCATGCATTTCAGTAAAGTGTTTCAGCTTAAATCTCCTATCTCTTATTTGACCATTTATATTCATTTATGATGACTGAATGAGCAACTTTTAACCATCGAGGGCCAGGCTATGAAAAAAAAAATGAAACAAAACCATATAATATTTGGCTATAGCATATTGAATAATAAAATACCAGCAGCTATTGGATGGCTGCTTTCCTTTGTTAATATGTTTATCCTCTGTACCACACACCTTAGTTTGATTCCATGGGCTTTTCAGATTTGTTAATTCCTCAGTTGTCACTATTATTTCATAATATAAACATCTATTACAAATCTGCAAGAAAACCTATAAAAGGCTTATAGACTCAAAAACTGCTGAATAGATCCATCTGAAATTTGACACACTAAATTGTTGCAAAACGTGTTTCTGCTTACATAAACCCAAAAAAAGCTTATTTGTGCATTTGACATTATTCTAAGAATGTGATAATAATTGAATAATAAACTCCTGAGGGTGTTTGATCTGAACTGTATGTTGACAAAGTGGGAGGGGGGAGGGGAGAGGAGAGGTAGTATGATGAATTCAGCCCTCAGCACTCAGTTTAATTTCTACTCAGTTCAGGCATTGACTGGGAGACTCCAGTTTAAAAGAAAAAGAACATGATATGTAATATTTTGCATGCCCCCCCCTCCAAATTTTACTGGACTAACTTAGTGTTGTACTTGACAGTGTTTAAAGTTTAAGCAATGATATTATTGTATAGTAACCCTTGCCTTTGCTTCTTTGATGCCTTTTTCATTCAGTTTACTCAGTGCTCTTAGTTTACATTTGCACACAGTCCCTTCTGTTCCCTTCTTTCATTAGAACATATTATTTGTAGCTGTTTCTCTGAATATTTGTAATTTGTCATCTAACGCAAAATTCTTGATTCAATAACCCCCGTTCGCAGCGTTGGTTTTTGTACTAGTAAATTCAAAAGCTTTCCAGACTTTTCAACCCAACTTTCACTCTTGGATGTAGAAAGTTAACCTTTTAAGGGCCAATAATCAGAAATTCAAACATAATGGTAACTGAGGAGACATGTCCCAATAGCAATGCTGATCCATGAAATCTGTCTGTAAATTTAACTAGTTTTGTGTTCTTGTTTTTTTGTTTGTTTTTTTTGTTGTGTATTAGGAGGAAAAAAAAGAGAAAGAAAAAAGGTAAGAAAAAGCAGAACACTAATGTTAATTTTTCTTTCAGATTGTGAGCTTAGATTTTGGCGACAAGGAACAAAATCCACTGAAAAATCTCTGTTGCTTCGCTAGGGACAATCCTGATCATCCCAGACCACTCACAGATGAAGAGGTTGTCAGGCTTCTGTAGTCTTTCATCTGTCTTGCTTTTTAACCCTAGTGGCATCTTAGTGGAAACTGCAAAAGTACAGTGTTTCTTTCATTATAATTATGATAGTGTAGGACGAATGACAGTAGGAGACAAGTAGAGTATTATTATGTTGTATGTTGTTGGGAAAATAATTCAGTTGTGTACAGTGGAAATGAACAAGTTTGAGCATGTCAACCTCTTGACACCTTCAGGATTAATTATGTGCACTTTACAGCAAAGGTCCATACTTCAGTGGGATGCATTGTTATTGGAATGGTAGGCTTTAGAGATTTATAATCTTCAGACTTAAGTGGGAGAACCAAACTTAGTGGTTATCACCACATGCACTGATTTGGGAATTTTCAGTTTTGCAGTTTTGGGCGGCAAGGCAAACTGCCATTGTTTAAGAACCAACTACTGGACTAAGTTTTTCACTGAAACAGTGGAGTCTTTAACTAGCAACATGAAAATATAAGGTGATTAGCACCTGATAAATGCTGAACTGATGAGAAGTGGAACTGCAGAGGTCTATACAAATCTCTGGAATCAGATTGCCTTCAAATTCTACTCAATGGCAAGATAGATTGTTGTAACAAATTGGTTACCCAGCATGTAGTGTCCGATACTGGTAACTGTATGGAAAGAGAGAAGACAATAAGAGTATTAATGACATCTGCTTGGCATTTAAAAGTTAAAGAGTTTTGATTCAACTGTGGATCTACAAAATAACACATCAAAGGCCTATATATATGCTCTTACTTGGCTTGTGCTCATTCTGAGAACATGCTCAAAGGACAGCTGAGATGTAGCCAAGTAAAGGCAGCTGAAAAGTAAAGAATTTGAAAAAAAAATGCTATGGGCTTAAAATGGATTAAGAGTACACTTTGATGAATATACTTGTCTGTAATTCGTTTTGCTAAAAATTAAAAAAAAAAATTCAACCTTGCATATCTAATGACTTTGTGGTAAATATGATAGAACCCAATATATTTATGTTAGACAGAGGATTTGGGGGTTTGGTTGGGGGGGGGGGGGGGATGGGAGATTTTTTTTTGTTTAAAAAGGCAATCATTCATGCCCCATCAAGGACATATTGTGGTCAGATGTGCAATTTTTTGATTGACCAAACTCTCTCCAAAAACGGATAGCAATGGATTTGAATAAAAGAGACTGAGTCATGAGGAGAATGTCACTAGATAAGAGCTACAAATAGAACAAACTGATATGTAGTGCATGAGGAAAAAAAGTGAGAGAAATCAATTAAAAATGTCAATAGAACTTTTGACATAACTGTGACATACTCAAAAAACAAAGTGTTGTTCTCAGAAAGTGAATTTGACCAACCCTATTACACATTTTCTTTGTCAGAAATATGGAGTGTCAAAACAAATACAGTAGAAAGGGAAAAATCATATTTGTCCTCATTGCTTGAAATATACATCATGAACAAATTCATGATGTAAGTAAAATGTTTTCTTATCATGATAATTTTTGATAATGTTACTATTTTTAAAAATTTTATTTTTATTTTTATTTTTTTGTGTGCATGACCAATCTTTTAAATGAAAAAAAGAAAAGTGAATTTTTTTTCTTATTTACACTGCTTGTTCAATGCCTGTTATATGGAGAGTAATAGGGCTAGTAAAAAATAATCTCCATTGTGATGCCAACTTGCAGATCTCAACAGGAAGGAATTTTGTGTAAATATATCACACTTAACCTCACATAGTCTCCAAGAGCCTGACATGGGAAATATTTCGTGAAAGTTTCATAATTTTCACATAAAAACTGCTATGCTTTTACTTCTTATGTCTCCCTTTCCCAAGAAATGTTCAAGTTTGCAAAGATATCTCTTCTTTTTTTTTTTTGGTATGAAATTGCACAGATTTATACTGGTTCAGTGTTCACACATTTGTTCCATTCTTGTTCATTGTTGTTATCTTTTATTTTGACAGGTATCAAGAATCCTTGTACCAAAGTTCTTCCAGGAGCAGGTGGTGCGAGTATACAGTCGCAATAATAAGAAAAATGAACTGGTAGGAAAAGCCTATGAAGAGTGGAAAAAGACCCATTTATTGCCAGGTTGTTGCCAGGTACTGCTTGCCTTTGAAACGCAGAGTTCTGTTATATGGATGTTGACAAATTTAGAATTTTCGAATTTCTAGATTTACATAGGTGTTTTTTCATTTATGCCCCTGCATTCTGAGCACTGTGTAGAATACTCTAACATACATGACTGCATGGGCTCCTAAGCTATAATATTGTCGCTGTTAATCATTTTATTTCATATACCATAACATTAAAAGATGAATTCAGGAGGTAAAGATTAATAGGAAAGTTGATTTGCAGTCTGTGGTTTTACAACAAGGCCCCAGGAGAGAAGCTGCAAGTGTAGATGGTCATGAAGGCTGATAATGAGATTTCAATTTGAATTTTACTAATAGAACAAAATCCAAGAAGTATTCATTGGAGGCTAGCAGTGATAAGCATAATCAAATACATGTGTTTCACACAGAATCAACCATCAAAGTAAATTCAGACTCCTAAAAAGTGTATTTCTGTATTTAGAGCTTATGCCAAGGAAAGGAAAGAAGGAGAGGATTGCCTGTGAGGCTTTTCTAAATTTTATTTTGTATGTGATGATAACTTCACTTGATGTCAGTCATAATGATGTATCAGTATATGTATTTTGCCAAAATGGCTGGAAAATCAGTTGTTTTTTTTCTTGTCTCATGTTAAATTTGGAAATCAGATTTAGATGAATAGATATATATATAGTGTGCCTTATACGTTTTGATAGCTCTTATTTGCCTTATATATTTGTTGGTAACCACTGTTACACAACTAAATATTTATACATTTGTAACCTGTAGAATCTAATTGTGCAGTGTATCTACGGTGGTGCTGAGGTGCCAGAAAACTAAAACTCTACAACTGAATCTTGATGCACACATCCATTTCACAGAATTGCCCAAAATACATGTATATTAATATATACACACATTCACAAAGGAGTGCCACGGAAAATGTGCATACACCCTCTCCTGCCCTCCCACTCCCCATTCCACTGCCAAGTTGAAAAATGCTTGTGTTGAACTTTTTTCACTGCCTCAATGATCTTATCTTAGGCATAGTTGACTGCACTTGAAGTTTCTCTTGATCTGTTATTACAATGCATTGAAATAATTTAATTCATAAATTTAAGTGTTGGTAATCATTTCGTTTCTTTTTTTTTCCCCCCCTTACAGTAAAGCTGGGACTGGATGAACTTCAATCAGATGATCAGAGCATGGGACAGAGTGAACATTCAACATGGAGCTGATGACTACTCCCCGATTCTTATGTTATTTCCTCAAAGAATGCTTCACCACTTCTCTCGTCCCTACAGTAATGAAATACATTTCCAGCACGTTTTTTCCTGCTTTAATGTTTTCATTTTGCTTTTTTAAATTTTTATTTTCAGCACATCAACAATGTAACCAATGTATGATATCCTTGGTTTTTCTCCCCACTATTTAACACTATTTAATCAGTTTTTCATTTATATGTTTGTGAGATTAATCTTTTAGCATAATTCTTTTTTTTCTAAGATTTACTAGGCTATCTTCCATATATATGTAAATGCATTGATATCATCAAAGCTTATTTGTGTTTGTTTATGTGATTTGTTACTGTGAACTATTTAACCCATGATTAGAAGATGGATGAAATTGTTTACATGGATGTAAGTGTAGAAAGTATGGAAGAGATGATAAACCAGAGCATGCTTCCCTTTCTTTTCATTTTGTGAAAGTTCAAACACTGCTCATAGAATAAAATTAGACATCGCTTCATAGGGCAAAATCAACTGTTTGAACATATTTAATTTTTTTCTGCCATACAGCAAATCAGGGGACTAATATTTGACTGAATCGTTTTCGTTTCTTTTTTTGTTTTGTTGATGTTACCTTTTTTAATTGATGAGTTGTCAGTTATGGTATCTGCTCAAAACTTGACCAGCACCTGATTTCATCATGTTGTGTCTCATATGGCCTTAAGCTCATCTGTTTTAAGTCCTTTTTTTTAAATAAATGACTTTCTGCTTGAAGCTATACTTAAATTATTGAGTGATACTGTTGATGAGATTAGGATTACAACTTTTCATATAGTAACATGCCACTGAGATTTAATTCCAGTACAAATGTGATCCTGTTTTTCTTATTTGTTTTCTAATGCCTTTCTGTAAAACTAGACTTACTCTATTGTTGGAAAACATGTTTTTTATAAATATTTACTCCATGATGAAAAAAATATATATGATTTTCTTCAAATTTTGATGCTGATTTGTATGTCTTATTAAACTGGCATAAATTATTAAATCCTTGACACCTGTTAATTCTTCATGATACACATTATCTGTGTTATGACTTTCAGCTGTGATTTTGATATGTGGCTTGTTTTTCATACTTATCCCTTTGTATCTTGTTTCCCAGTTATAAATCCCAGTGTGCCCTTAAGTTTAGCCTTCACTGACATGCTATATTTTTCCTTGCTGTGATAACCCCTTCTTTCTTCTTAACTTACACATGCATTAATTTGAAAGTATTACTTAAGCTACTTTTCTATTTGTCATTGTTTAAGGTTATTTCATTGTTGATTTGCAGTCCATATAACTTATTTACCATGTGATTTTAATCTTCTAGACCATGGTTTAGACACGTCAAAGTATGATGCTTTTAGGCTTGGAAAACAGAGCCCAGCTACATGTGCATGTATGTCTCAGAATCTAATTTTTTTTCCAACAAATTCTTTAATTTTAGAGAAAAGAGAAAGTATGGGAGAGAGCACTTAGCAAATTGGACATAGACAAACCAAAAGTATGCTCATTAAACATAGAAATTTCTTTAATTTTTTTTTTGTTCATGCCGTTTGCAATCAGTTTTGTTTTAAAACAGTAATTAAAGCTTTCACTTTCAGGACATATGTGTGATCATTTATTGTCTCTTCTTTTTTTGGCGAACAGTTGAAATCCAAATCTATGATACTAGGTGGGAATATTTTTGTTTACTTTGTTAAATTTCTATTGCTGGCAGCCAAATATAAATGTCTGGACTGATGTCTCAAAATTCTTGATAATCAAAGGGTTAGATACAATTTTTTATTATTATTATTCATTAGGAGTTCTTTTTAGCTTAACATAGAAAAGTCTGGCTTGAGTCTTCTTTTTTTTTTGCATTTTAGAAGTCTGCCATACATCACAGGGAGAAATGAAATATTTAGAGCATGTACGCTTGTGTCCCTTCAGTCTGGATTTGTCAGATACATTATTATTGTAGGTCAGGCCTCCTACACATGGTGGGAATGGTTATTTGCTTCTGAGAGGCAAGCAACTGTTACAGTATGGTGTTCTGTTATTTGACTGGAGTTATGAGGTTGAAAACTAGATTTAAGATATATGTATGAATGTCTTGAGCACTTTAAGAGTTCAATGGTATGGCCATGTTTTTAAAAAGATATGATAGCCTAGCCAAAAACAACACTCAGGACACAATGGAGAGAATGAGAAGAAGAGGGCAAGAGAAGAAGAAATGGATGGACAACATCAAAATGTGAACAGGAGTCAGCTTTGCTATGAACCAAACCCAAATCAGAGGCTGGCAGAGATGGAAGGAATTGTTGAAACAAGCATCCTCAATGATGCTTCAGGCAACTAGTGAGATAATGGAATCTATGGGCCAAGATTGAATGTGGGGACAATAGTACATTTTTGAACTGTACGTGAAATGCAAGTGACTAATAAAATATAGAGATTTATTTTGTTTTAATCTCGAATATTAAAACTTTTGCAATAAACTTTGTGGAGATTTGCTAATTTTAGCAACATAAACTTTTTACATAATCTTTTTATTGTTAAAGAGCTATTTAAAAAAAAAAAGTCTCATCCGATATTCTGCTATTCATATATAAAATGGCATTCTGTCATTTGCTTTTGGTATGAGATTTTTAAGAGTGTGGGCACAATATTGTGTGTATATTTTGCGGAAACATTGCTCTTTTTATATTATTTATAGGCTGAACTGATCTTAAGCCAATCTTGATAGTAATACATGTATTTCCAATTTTCCCAATATCAGTTACCTGACAGCCTGAATATTGAAAACATTCATTTGATCTCATGATTGATCCAATCAGTATGGAACATTTATTATAATTAAAACATAAAGTTGGATTGGATATAAATTTTTTGAATGTTAATTCTCCCTTAATTTGTTTCATTAGGTATTTTTGAGTTTTACATTTCATTCTTCAAGAATTAAATAGATCTATATATCTTTGATCTTTCCAATATCAGTTACCTGACAGCCTGAATATTTAAAACATTCATTTGATCTCATGATTGATCCAATCAGTATGGAACATTTATTATATCTGGGGGATATAACATAAAACATAAAGTTGGATTGGATATAAATTGTTTGAATGTTAATTCTCCCATAATTTATTTCATTAGGTATTTTTGAGTTTTACATTTCATTCTTCAAGAATTAAATAGATTTATATGTCTTTGATCTTAAAAATAGTTGACTGAAACATTGTCTTTATTGCTTGTATGGTATGTGCCTGTGATGTGAGTTTGTACCATTAGTTGAAAGCTGAAAGGCTGTAAGGGTCCTACCTCACCATTTCGGTGCTGGTTTTGCCAGTTGCCTCACTTCTCTACTTGTATGCCAGGCCATTTTATTCTGTCCATGTCTTTTGTGCTCAGTCATCCATCCATCCATTCTAATATTTGTTCGCCCATTTGTCTATCCGTTGGTCCATCTATTTGTCCATCCGTCCATTTATTCTTCAATCTATCCATCCACTCACCCAGCCACCTATCCATTCATTTATTCATCCGTGCATCTATCCATCCATGCATCCATCCATGCACCCATCCATGCATCCATCCATCCATTCATTCATTCATCCATCCATCCATCCATCCATCCATCCATCCATCCATCCATCCATCCATCC
>JBCEWB010229793.1:0-23845 GCA_039654565.1 Peronia peronii
AGTTTTCAAATAAACATAACTTATAAACTAATAGTCACAAGAACATTGCGTTTTCACAGAATTGTAGCCAAGAAATGGCTATATTGAATAGGCAGATGAGTGCTGGTAACTGAAAGATGACAGATATAAAGGATTAAAATCACCTATTAATAAGGGCAACATGACCGCGAAACACTATCGCGTAAGCCTGACTCGTGACCCCCATTAACCCCGCGTCAGGTGCGCTGGTGGGGGAGATTTACTGCCTGAACTAAAAGTCCCGATTCGAGCCGAAATGCAACGCCGTGTATAATAAATAACATGGATGACTGAATTTTTTTTGTTTTTAGCTTTGGGATTTCAAGGTCTGATTAACCAACAATGTAATGAAATAGGCTACACCTTTCATAACACCTATTTTGTCATTGGTCTTGAACATCTTAGTTGCACTACTATTAGCATGACTAAGCAAGGAATAAGAAAAGAGTGATAGAGCAGAGAAGGTGGGGGAGTGTGTGTTTGTAAAAGAGAAAGTGCAAAAAAAAGAAAGAGAGGGTTATGAAAGAGGGGGTAATCTGATGAATTGGCTGGCTAATCCTATCGTATGTTTTTAGGCATTTCAATCTTTCATAAAGTTAAAAATATATCAGCCATAAAGCTAATCCTATCCTAGCAGGCCTTTGTTATGTATTTGACTACGCAGGCTTTGTGATTAAGTGTGTCTGGGTACACGAGGAAGCAGTTACAGGGTTTGCACATGTTTGGGTAGCCTCAGTTTTTATAAATAGAATGATGTAACCACATGGCTCACACACATGCATTGCATCTGTGTAAGTGTAAATTAGACCTGTGTATAACCAAAGATTTTTGTGACTGACCAGTCAAAAATTTTTGAAACTGACCATTAAACTGATCATTCAACTCCATGACTACTATGACCAGTTGAGTGATAGGCTAAAATATTTTCTTCTTTGTCAGGTGTGATGTCACCTATGTTCCCTAATTGGATAAAGTCAAGCCTAATACTTGTGTTGAACTAGGTAGATGTTGATCTCATTTCCACTTCTCCCACAACATCAACTTGTGTAAGACTTATGTTTAAGTATAGTTGAAACCAGCATATTATAGAAGGTTTTTTCATCAGACAATACATACCATCCCTGCTTCCTGTCACAATCTCAGGTGCCCCTTCTCCAATGCCAAGGCCCCCAACTCCATCAATACAGTTAATGATTTCCTTGTGAGCCTGAGTTGAGTAGACTGGCAGTTCTAAAGATTCCAAATTCCTGCACAAGAAAGTTTTTTTAATGATAATTTGAATAAGTATATCATGAAATGAGCAACTGCAGGTTATAAGGACGTATTGGACTTCTTTCTTTCTATGTGACTTAAGACTGACTGCAGGGTAAAATGAGGGAATATTCCTGGCACACCACTAAATCTTTATTCATTTCAAAGGATGCAGTTTTGACATGGCTAGTGTGTGCAACAGTAATATTAATACTTAGAGAATGACTAGGCTGAAATGCTATGACAGTGCATCTACCAATAAGCAAAGTCTGATATGAATAACTGCTCAATATAACTATATACGCTAAAATTTGTAATTGGTTTTCTTTTTCAAATCTTGTGAGACTCTTGAGCTATTCTCGCATCCATTCAATCTACACCGGAAAGCCATGTTATTCATCTCTACTGATATCTCTCTTTCTCTTTTTTTTCTCTCCTTCTTCATCTATAGTTTTCTATCTATTACTTTGTCTCACTCTCTATTAGTGCATTGGTCATCTCTTATGATGGGGAAAGGGAAGAGGAGAGCACGACAGAGGTAACTTCCCTTTGGAACCACAATCACAAAATAACTCTAATGCACTGGTGTGCATTGGTTGCATTAAATGCAAAAAAATCCATCACAAGGTAGAAAATTGGAACTTGCAGATAACTCTGTGAATTAAAGTGTATGAACAATCCATGCGAAATGTAAATTGAAATACTCCACACAAAACAAGATCTAAATAATTTGATTTCGATATTTACCATATTTGTAGTTTTCCAGAAAAATCTCCCGTGGCCAAGTGTCTGTTCTGTAAACTTGAGGCACCAAATGTCCCACATTTGAATGGTTTTGATTTTTCCACCTAATTCAACATATAATATTATTCCAGATCAAATGGCCGCAACACTGTAATAATGGTGGAAAATTTGTCTCAAGAACAGTATCTTGTTAAAAAGTAATCTCCAATTTTGCACTAGGACTTGAAATTCTTAAATACATGTAACAGATTAGGTATAACTAATAAAAATTGAAAGGGTTGTGTTAGATATATTATGTAATTTAAAGTAGATATCCTTCTATAACATTTTTTCTAATGACTAAAGTGGATGACCATAGCTCAGCCACAAAAATGAAATATGCTTTCATTTGCAGAAACTGCCGCAGATAATAATCATTTAAAACTAAAAAATCAATGTGGACACATGTGATTGATTATCCAATAAACCTCATTGAGCGAGTTATATATATCTTATATCAATCATAATCAATGTGAAAGTTAATTAATTTTGGATATTTACAGATTTGATTTATTTTTTGTTCTTTCTAGACCATCACTTTCTTGTTAGATCTAGATCTAATCTAGTCATCTAGTCTAGATCTAGATTAAAAAAAAGAGTTGGTTGAGGGGGGGGGGGGGGTTAAAATTGATCTAGACCAGAAAATCTACTAGACATTAGAATTTAAATCTAGACGCCTAGATCTAGATAAATGCAAGAATCTTCACCACAAAGTAATTGAATGTTTATTAGAATATTCAAAATTAAAGGTATATCACATACATCTGTGACTATTTTGACATCGCCATGGGATACTTCATAAATCTGTAGAGCTCCTGTTCCTCTGGCATAATTCCCTAAGGAGACGAACTTAGCGCTGCAGGGAATCCATTTAGCATCGAAGAGGGTGTAGTTTACCGGCTTCTGTATGTGAAGAATAATTTGTGGCTTGTCCATTTTAATCCTGCTTTAAAGTTACAAAAGCTCTGTTGTCGTATTAAATCAGATCTACTGCGTTTTGAGACTCTAAGTCTTTGATCTACTGGTCTCTCTAGAAGCTTTTTCGCTCAGAGGTTCCTGAAAATTCCTTTCATCGGTTAGCATACCACGCCTGCTTTCCGAGTCTGAAGAGGTAATATCATGATTGTTAAATTTCTATTTAAAAATATTAAAAAGAATATAATTATTTTCAATGATACAATACTGTTACACTCTTAGAATATTTGTATAATAAAATAAAGAATACGGAAATAAATACTTGAATTCTAAATTCAAGCTCCAATCTTTGATATGAACAGTACAAGTAATAACTACTTCTAAGGGACATAACTGATTGGTAACTAAGCACGTTACAATTAGGAATCGCGATTTAATTATTCCATCAACTGATTGTCTCAGTTTGATTATAATTACCGGTATGTTACACAATCTCACGGTTGAAAACTTTTGGAATGGGTGGAAGATCGTTTTGAATAGTCCTGTTACTTCCTTTGCAAGACAAAGGAGGTGTTGAACAAGCTGCGAAAAGAGAGAAAAAAATAACTTATGCGCTCTTTGCTTGAAACATATGAAATCCTTCCCGCGCCATCATTCGTCGCATAGGGCCGTCACAATCTTCTTCCATTCTGAACCTCTCCGTGCTGTCTCATGCTCTCTATTCCTGCCTCTTTGGCCTCTCTCATGATGGTTCTTTTAAGTGTCTCTTTCGGTCTACTCCTCTTTCTTCTACCTTCGATTTCCCAGCTCAGCACTTGTTTTGATATTCTGCTGTCTTCCCTTCTACATGTGAGACCAACGTAACGCATTTCCTTTATTTCTTCTGTTGTTTTAAATTCATTTCATTTAATGTCCATAATTTTCCGTAGACTTTTGTTTTCAAAGCCATTCAGTCTCCTTTCTAATCCTTGCCAATGTTCGCAGGCATAATAATTATATAGGACTAAGTAAGCGTAGATAAAACATTTGAATTGAACATTCTTAGCTTCGTTATACAGTACTGAGATCAGATTGGAGTTTCAGATCTTGCTTAGGTTTTTGAATGCTGTAGCAGCCTTTTCTATTTTGATGTTAATTTCTTTTCTTGCATCACATTCTTGATCTACACAGCTTCCCAAATTTGTACACTGGCTGACCTCCTCAATTCTCTTTCCTTCCAGTAAGATTGGGTTATCCTTCGTTGTTGACTTTTTCAGTTGTTTTGTTTTTTTCAAAGCTGACTTGTAATCCGACTTTCTCAGCTGCATTAGTTAGCGTGGATGTTATGTTTTGCATTTTTTTCCTATGGTATTATTAAGTACAGCTATGTCATCCACAAAGTCCAGGTCTTCTAGTTCTTTTTCCGTCAACCTATGGTATTCCTGTGTCTTCCCTTGTGCATTTTTTCATAGTAAAATTAGTTGCTATGCCGAAAAGGAGTGGCGACAATATGCATCCCTATTTTACTCCTGTTTTTATTTCAAACCATCTATGTAATCCGTCCCCTGTGCGAACTGCCCATAGATTGTCTCTACATAATATACATGTAATGCTTTTATGATGTTTTGCCTCCTTCATGGGGAGGCAGTAATATTTTTTATATCTTCCTGAGGGAGTCCCTGTGTAAACTGTCAATGCTTTCTTAAAGCCAATAGAATTGATATATATATATATAGATTCCTGCTTTTCTACATATTCGTCCTTAATGATTCTCAGAGTGAAAATTGATCCACACAGCTTCTACTTCTACCAGTTCAAAACCCTGCTTATTCTTCTCCAAGTGATTTGTCGACTGCTTGAAAATACACTAGGAAAAATTCCACAAAAATTATGGTACATGTATATGTATGTATAAAGAGAATGCTTTCTTTTCATTGATAATATTAATCAATTATAATGGTGATCAGTCTTTCGAATGCTTCCGCTAGCCCGTAGTCCCATTGGACCATAGAGGCTCACCAAGCTATCTTTTGCCATTCCTCTTGACACTCGCAGCTCTTATGCAGGCTTTAAACGACAGTTCAATCTATTCAGATGTTATTTTGAATGACATCAAGTAAAAGAATTTTTTCCTCTTTACGCTGCCTGCTCAACACCTCTTTTGTCTGGCAAAGGGAAGTACATGTAATGGGGCTGGCGATCTCCTATTGTCAGAATTCTCTGTCTTTTCAATGATACAGATTACTGATATATAATGGACTGCTTTGTGCATGTTATTGTCTGCCATGCCTGTATTGCTGTAAAGGCATCTAACATTGTAACGATCATCATAGACCGAAGTTTCTTCAGCAAGTTTCTTCATCTTGTGAATAGAATGGTGCTATCAAAAGTACATTGTTAGTACTGTAATCAATATTTAAGTTGTATAAAGCACAATATTGAACATACACAGAGTATAAGAATTGCGTTAAGAATATTGCTTTAAAGTTCAAGATTCATATTGACACCTGGATTGTAATGAGAAAGCAACAAGCTGAAATTAAATGCATGAGCTGTATTTAGAGACAAGCACTATAGAAACCATCTTGGAAATCTGAAGAGGCAGAGATAAAATATACTTTGTAACCAAACATTAAGGGAAAGAGAATTCCTGTTGAACCAAGTAAGCAGGACTACATGTAGTTCCAGATTTATATATGTACTGTATATGGACATTATGGATAGGATATGTATATATACTTTCTGACTCTGAACATGTTGTACAAGTGGAATATATCCATTCATGAAGGCAGTCTGGCAGACTTCAGTGCGATCCACATGTCCCTCCTTTCCTGAAGTTAAGAATATCTTAGTAATGATAGCACAACGAACGTTTCATGCAGTTTTTTTTTTTATATATCATTTGTTGTCTTTTGTTTTCCTTTCTCACTCTTAGCATTATTTACTTATTGCACAATTTCTCAGATCTCTGAAAATACTCACACCAAATCCAATGACAAATATATTCACACAGGACAGCTATATTCTGACAAGGACAGGACAGAAATAAAAACAAAAACTTTCTTGATATTTGTCACATTTATTGATATCAACGAAATCATTTTATACTATAATTTGTCACTGCAAAAAACCATTCTTTTGGGGTGCCCAAAACATGTTTTTATTCCCTGCATTTTGCTGATCACTTTATGGGCTATATCAAAAGGTTTTAATTTCAGTATGTCTACTAAATCAGTAAAATATTACATATATATTTTATTATTCTATTCAAATCCACTGACAATGATGCCATAAATCCGTTGACATAAGCACTGCTTCTAGTACTGGAAAATTCTACGAGTATCATGAAAAGCATCTGACAACACTGCATTATGGGAAAAAAAAAAACATACAACATAAAGTATGGACAGGAAAAGCACAAAAAAAAAAAAAAAAAAAGAATTTACATCATGTCAAATCTGATGATGAAAAAAAATAAAAGGGAAAATCTTTGCATACTTTTACTTATGAATGTTTTAATCTCCATTCTATACCGTCAAAAAGTAAAAACATCAGAAATACGAAAATGGATAAGTATTGTGATTCATGAGTAAAAAAAAAAAGGGTGAGGCACATCTCAGTTCAAACATACATATGACATGTCAAATAAAAAGAATATCATATGTCTTCTGAACAAGTTAAAAATCATTGAGCATGCAAATATGTAACTCATTTAAAAGAAAAATCTACACATTCAGAAATTTGACATTATTTTTCTCTATTTAGTAAAAAAAATATGCTCTTTTATCCAGTGCATAAATGATTTCTTTATTTTTCAGATACTGGAAATGGGCAATTCAAAAATTAAATTCCATTATAAGAAAATTTTTTTTTCTTTTCAAAGTAATAAAGGACTGCATTGCTGCAAAACATGCAATATTTCCTGATACATGTACTGTTATTTGCAAAAGCTTTCTTCATTCTTGATCTATTTCATGTTTGATCTCTTGATGTAATCTTGTTTGAAGCTACAATGCACACAAACTGTGAAAAACTTATGAAACAGTTCACTCAAAGGGCTCTGGCAGAAACAAACAAAAATAATTTAGCATGAACATAAATGTTGAAATGCTGAAATTCTTGCACATGAAACTTTTCCAGGCTTTCGCACACTGAAAAAAAAATAAAAATTGTGCAGATAAAATGTTACAAACAAAACCTGCAATGCATGGCTACAGCATATACTTGTACAAGCACAATAAAAATGTGGTGACACTGACTAAACAGCCTGTAGCAAAGATGCAGACAGCTCCAGCAAAGTTTTGCTGAACACCTCAGCACATTACAAAGTCATATCAAAAAAGCAAATCAACGACATTTATCACATGTATATATCAAACTGGTACTGGAAAATGTGTGTAAATTCATATACACAGTGAGTAAATTACCCTTTGCTAACTCACAACATTCACATATTGAACAGGGAAGGCATTTTCTCTCAGCAAACATTGCAAAAGAAAGATTCTTTTTCTTTGATTTTCTTCTCTTCCCCCTCTCCCCGAGAAATTGCACATCTGTTTCCTGACATTTTTCTTTCCTTCTAAATTAATTCCTACCGTTAAACTAGACAACTATATGATTAAAAATCTATTCCGCCCATTTTCATATAAAACAAATTTTTACCCTCCTTTTTCCTGAAGTTATTTCAAAAGGCCTTTTGGCCTCATATGCACTGTCCCATTTTGTCTTTCATTTTGGAATGAAGGACAATACATGAATCAGTCATCTGGATTGATAACACAAAAGTGAAGGGAAAGAAAAAAAGTGTGCAATAAACAATTAAAAATCACATAAGAGTTGGTTGCCAGTGATGTTAAGTCAACTATAACTAACAATGGTTCAAAAACTATATTCAATCCACCTGAGCCTATTTTTATTTTTCATCAGTTGGCCAAATGAGCCTTTTCCTGATTCTGCACATACATTTTAACTACCTAGTAGTAAAGGATGGATCATACATTTTTGCACATTATTGAGATCTTTTTACTAGCTCCCTGATCAAAGCCTTTATAAACATTCACAACTGATAATTCTTTGATTTCAAGCACTCAGTACATGCGCCAGGATTATTTCTGACGACTGTGATAAGATATGATATTCCATGGGATCACATGGCCAAAAAATTGCCCCCCCCCCCCCCTCTCCGAATCACATTTTAAGGGTTGGAAAAATAATAAATGAAGAGGCATGTGCCTTTAATATTGCTGACACAAACTACAAGAACAATAAAATATTTCTAAAAAGACAAAAAAAAAACAAAACAAAACAAAACAAAAAACATAGAATAAAGGGTAAATCAATGGAACCCTACACCAGTCAAACAAAGTTATTTCCTGAAGACACGAAACCAACCCCATGATAGATGTAACAAAGAAGTGAAATAAAAAAAAAAAGACAAAAAAAAAAGACAGATGAGCTTGAAATGATGTGTGGACAATAAAATCTGGAAGCTTAATTGTTTTTCTAGGAGTCAGTTGACCATCAAATGATTCATCTCTCTTACAGAGTTTAGGTGCCTCCCTACCAGCTGAGTAGCAATACATTTCAAATATCATCCAATTCTGTCATACGTTCACTTACTATGTAAAAGCAAAAATATTAGATACACAAGATCAGCATTAAGAGAAAAGTGTGAGCACATCGAAATGACAGCCACACCATCTTTCTTTTTCTTTATCTGGAGCTACAATTCTAGATCTGAATTTGTGCTGATGTCAGTACAGCTCTAGACTCAGAAGCTCAAAATGGACCACCAGTCTAGCCCAACATGCTGACAATGGGTTGCCACTGCCATGAGATGGTGCAAAAAAAAACAACAACAAAACAACAGTGTGCTCATTTATGGACTGCGATGATTGATAATTCTATGCTAAAGGCCATATGTTTTCACATAAAGAAAATATGTTCAAAACTGATACACATACAATGGTACACATAAGCCACTATTCCCTCAAAACTTCAAGATGACATAATCCTTCCATTTCATTACAACACTCACATAGTGTAACTATGTTTCCTAGAACTGAGTCTTACTGTTCCACCTTCTAATAAGACCATATCTTTGCAAAGATTGTTAATTTGCAGTCTACAAGCACAATTTGGAGACAATGTTTGAGTTAAGAGTTCTGAAGCTGAAATGACACAACAAGCATGACTGTAGTCAGGTTACTGTGTCAGCAAACAGAACCTATGTCAGATGGACTGTCATAGTAGATCATAATGTAAAGATGAAAAGTCTACAGTCACTGGGAGCCAGGTGGTGAATGGCTTGATATCATTTCATTTCATTACTTTACTGGGCTTTCTCCTTCTTCTTCAAGAATGGCAATTTGCTCTGGATGCTGAAATAAAAAAAAAGGAACTTATATTTTTACAGTCAGACAACAAAAAGACATTATTTCATACCATTTGAAAAATTGATTAAAAAAAAAAAAGCCCCAGAACATCATTTGCACCCGTCCACTTGGAATAGATGTCATGAAAATATTCCAACTAAAGTGATAACTACCAAAATCATACCTCCATTTGCCACTAACTCAATATAAAATGATGATCTTCTAGCTTTATCTTTAATCCAATACCATGCAGAACCGCTGATATATGCTGCTTGCCGACACTTGTTCATTTCTGCACATGTGCCAAATTATACCAATTTTCCGTGGCTTGCGGTAGCTTTCATAGAAATGGGATTAAGCCACAAATAACGCCACTAGCGATATTCTGACTAGATCATGTGATAGATTGTTCAAACTGGCGTTGCCCAGTGCAAATTTTATGTGTGTAGCGTGAACAGTTATTTCACAGTAAATTCTTGAAGTTGGGTGCATTTTTTAGACGTGGATGGGGTACCGAGATTGTTTCACGAGTCTACTAGAGCTATGTATGATAGTGTTTTGTATGGAACTGAGTCGTCTACAGCCTCCAATGATAATTTTAGTGGTGTTTTTACTGTGACAACTGCATGTGGGTTGGTCTGATAGTTTTTCTTATAAATTTTTCAAAACTGTTAGGGTGCAAAAAGATGGAATTATCTCCCATATCATGGTTAAGGAAGTCAGACTGTGTAAATTTTAGGCTCAGTGGTAATGGGTTAATATAATAAAACAAGGATGGTTGGAAAAAAAAATATAAATGAAAGGACAAAAAAGAATAAACTTTCAGTGAAACTTGAGCTTTATTTGTGAGCTTCAATACACAACAGGATACTCACATGTTCAAAACATTGTTGATCTGAGCCTTGGCCAAGCTAATGTAGTTGTCAATCTGAACCTGCAATTCAAACAGTAGATTGCAAATGCTATGGTGCATACATTGAATAACACACAAAGTGAGATCCCCGTGATGTACTAGCCATATTTTGAGATGTTGAAATCTGCCTTTCAAGGCTATCTGAAAAGTCAACCGAATGCTGAAGAACAGCCAGTAAAATCACTGTATATATACATAGATTTGGAAACCACAGTTAACACTTAACAATGAAATTTCTCATAAATGGCGGCCATCTCACATGTATATTATATTCTGAGAATACAAGTATGTACCGTATAGTAAGTATTTTGTAGATGATTAAAAAGAATTTACCATATGATTAATCAATTCATAATATAATAATTAATAAGCACGGCAACGGAGTTGACGATACTGCTGCAGACTTCTCCCAAAGACCTTTATGTTTACAAAATGAATTAAAAAGATTTTAAAGAGCAAAATAATAAACTGATAAATTTTTCTTCTGACTTCCTACGACAAACTTTGTCTCATTGTAGAGAACTCATAATCCCATAACACTGACAATTTTCATTTTTTTAAAAGATTTACAATGTTGTCACTGTTTTCATTCCCATTTCAGTCTGCTAGAATAAACTGCAATTTTCTCCTTTTGTATATGAAGCTAACACATTCTCTAGTGAGTTTTAAATTTTTTTTGTACTTTTCTCAGAATCAATTAATGATTCAGTTAGCATGCACTGCTGTTTGATCAGAAAACGTTAATCTTGTAATGGAAAACTATAGTCCAAACAGCTGTGGAGGTCTAAAGGCTTCAATAAAATGCTGATGGACAAGAGAATATGTTTCATTATCAGTCAGAATGAGTTGTAGATTGAAGGACCTGAACAGAGAACTGAGGGGTTGAATGTAATGAAGATGATCTGATATTGGAAACTGAAAGAACTTTGAAAAATAAGAAAATAGTGTTCTTATGCGCACATTACATTAGGATGTTGGGTGGTGAACAATATATAGATCTTTGTGCCCAGCTGTTCACTTTTGCAGATTTTTCTCCTGATTTTAGTCAATGCTAAGGTATTACACCCTATCTCTTCAGTCTGGAACATCTCTCGCTAGTTCAGCTAGCTCAAAATTTTTTTCCCAAGATGAAAGTTTATAGATTATGAATTCATGTGACAATAATGACTAAATTTGGTGTAATTATTCTGGCTGGTTGCTTGAAACATTTCCTTGTCTTCTTTTGTCATTGTACTGATCATATCTCTGATGAAAGCCTCTTTTCTTTATAAATTTTCCAACAATAACAACAGTTTGAAACAGCAGTAATTAGTTACCTGGTAGGTCTCATACACCTTGGGCAAAGTGAACAGCAAGATGAGAGCTGAAAATACCAATATTAATAGATATAAACATTATTTACTGTAAAAGCAAAAATTAAAAAAAAAAAAAAAATACACATAGAAAAGAACAAAATGCCCGCCAGAGAGATCTTGGCAAACATATGATTTCCTTTTTAACATTAAGTTTTACATTCGAACTCTTGACAGTATGCATTTGAACTGAAAAATAGTTCATCTTGCAAAATGAAAATTTGTGTTGAAATAAGAATATTACAATAAAGATAATGCCTTAGGTCTGGAATTAATGATGAGTTTGCTAAAGGAATGGTTCAAATTTTCTTTGTTTCCATTGTTCGAATTTGTTCTGTTTCTACCTTTTCATCTCCTTAATGTCTATGAAAATTGAATGAAACTTCAGCGAAGCATTCATTCCATTCTGTTACGGTAGATTTTAAATTGATATGAGGACGTTTTTTTTTTCTTAATGAAAGGTTCAACTGTTTGATTAAAAAATGAAGAACGTTTAGCCATAGTTCCAAACAACAGCACAAAATAAAAAACATTTATTCTACGAAAAATAAAGTCTGGAGCAAATGCAGGAAAAATGTTTTTTATATACATATTTTAGAATCCTAAGATAAAACTGTTTTAGAATCTAATTTTCTCTGTAGGTAAAAGTTATTTTCATTAACTTGAGTGTAAGAGTAGAAAGCAAAAACTAGGATCAAATGTGAGTTTGCAACTATCTTCTGCCTATCTGTTATGACATTTAGGCCCCATCATCTGAAACTGTGAAGACAAAAAGCTGATACTCACCCAATATGACGAGAGTCATGCCATTAAACCAACATCCAATGTACGTCAAGGCCCACAGAAGAAGTCCAAACTGTAAAGGAAAGCATAAATGTAAAAACATCTGCGTTCAGCCATTGCCAACAGACTTGTAAGCTATAGATTTATATCATCTCTTTGTACTTGTATGATCCAGCTGGTATTCATTTCTACACTTAAAAGAATTACTTTGATATGAATTCAATGGGATTCTGAATATAACGAGACACTACATCAAATCATCTCGTGTAAAAAAAAAACATGTCCTTAGATACAGAACCATATAAGAAGAGAAATTGTTAATCATGACAAACTGGTATTTTTTATTTTCTTTTTCCTTTAAAGTCATACTAAAATAAAGGAAAAGAATTGACTATTTTGAACTATATGCGTCTTTTGTACACATTATACGACCTTTTATTTTTAACAAATGGACAATCTTGAACAAACAGATTTTAGATTTAAGAAAAAAGAAAGAGATTTATTAATTCCATATCATAGATGAAATTTTACTGGGAAATACAGTTACAAAATATATCATTCATCACACGGGAATGTACAGCTGGAATTTCATTCCATGGAAATTCAAGGTCTTCAAAGCAACATAATCTGAGATAAATAATGGTTCTCACCTTGATAGAGTCCACAATATCCTCCACAAGGAAAAGACGACGCAGCTCTTTCGCTGTGCAATTAGTATTTTTGATGACAGTCTGGATCACACTCTTCAGTTTATTTTCATTGAGAGCGATGTCCATATCCAGAAGTGCTCTAAAACAGAAACAAGGAGCCAAAATATAAAGTTGATAAAAATATTATTGTCTGCATTAAATACCTACATTAACTGTTATGTTCTGTTTGAGGACTGAGAGGGATTACCACTAACAGGCATAAGATTCTGGGAAATGAAATCACCTGATTTCCACTGAATGTGAAAACAAAATTTCCTATTTTCACACACAATGTACTGTCTTTTCTTTCTGAAAGCACACCAAATACCCACTGAATGAGATGTTTTCAAAACCTGTAAAATTCAGAGTACAATTTCACACCGACACAGAAATATCTAGATGTAATATGTTTCAGCCTTGACTTGGACAAAAATTTGTTTATGGATGACCGTTTCATTCAAATTTTTAAAAAAATTCCTTTTTCAGCAGTCATTTTCCACCATGAAGCACTGCAAGCCTGTCTACTAAGTATGAAAAAAAGTCTTCAGAGAGACATCTTTAATTGAAACAGATGGAAACAAACAAACAAATACAGAAAATGTTTTGCTAAGCGTCCTACTTGAATGGATGTCCATCATTGGACTTCTGCACAGCGCCCATGACCTTCTTGTAGACAACAAAGCTGAAGGTAACTGTGAGAATGGCAAGAGAGAGGTACGCCAGGACGCTGAGAAGAGAGAAGATGGCCAAGGACAACAGCAGTACCAGCATGGTGCCGAAGACAATGCCAGTCTTTTTGACATCACGCCAATAGATGAGGTCTTTCACTGAAAACACAAAATGGGCAGAATATCATTAATATGTGGAAAGCATTCAACACATTAGATTTTCGTATGAAGAACAAGTTAAAACCTTCATTTAGATAACTCATGAGGTGTAAAAAGGGTACAAGTTCACATGAATAAACAAACAAATACACATTCTCATCTACAGAAAGGATCAGTCACACAAGGAGCAATATATTCAAACTGAAGAAGATGAAAGTATTTCAAAATCCCATAGATGTGCATTTTGAGAGCCAAAAAAGCATTAAGGAACTTTCACTGTATATCACACCTTACATCTCATTCTGTCTTTTACTTCTAAATTAATTATGTACATAGTAAAAGCCTTAACATATACTTACTTCATATACATATACTGCAAAATATCAAAACCACGGGATCTTTCTTTATCAGTTGTCACATCATCCAATTCATAAACGTTTAATGAAAAAAAAACCAAACAAACATGCAAAATATGTCAATTTTTGCCAATTCTGCATTACGATGTAAATTAAAATATGGAGGAAATGATAGGGTATATGAAATCCTACTGATCACAAGAATGAAATCATAATTTAAGATGCATATTCTTGTAGAGATGAAGTTAATGACAAAGAAATAATATATATTTGAACAAAGAGTGTGTATGACAGGAGTTCAGTTACTTCAAGAGGGAAAAAAAAAATACACACAGTTTGGCAAATTCACAGCTTGAAATACTCTCTACTGACAACTTTTCACAGAGTAACATCTGTAAGAGAAAATAAAAATACTGTCATCTGGAGTGTGTCACACTGAATATGTTTAATGCATCACCACTATAAAATATATTGTATCATTGTTCTGTTCTTCCACTTCTATAAACTTACTATTACATTACACAAACAAGCCAGATCTGACACTATTGTCAGGTAAATGAAGTGCTTTAATAATAGATTCACTACATGGTGGACCTTTGACTTGCACAGTTATGGCTGTCATTTTACACAAACATATGTTTACTGGTTTTTTTTTTTTCGGTACATGTACTACAAAATGCAGAGTCTGTCATGGTGCATTTGAGACTGTGATAGAAAAACGTATCATCTACAAAAAAGTGAAACACAATGCATAAAATTGTAAGATAGTGTCTTGATACTGCAATTCTTCATTTCTAATGATTCAAGTGCCCAATGCTGGTCAAGCCTGTGAAGACAATTAGAATCTAGTATAGCATATTAATTATCATTATTATTTCATATCACTGCCATTCACAAGCAAGTCTTGAATTCATACTCTTTCACGTGTAGGCCTATCCTTTGTTTTTGTGAACTGCCAACAAAAGATCTTGGGATCTCATTCCACATTACTAAAAATTATCCTGGAGGAAAAAAAAAAAAATTGATGGGCAAATGAAAAGAATCAGACACCCTTTGCTGCCCTTGTCATCATAACCACAAACATGACCGAAATGACCACTACTATTCAATGACTGGAGTGTAGCTAAATTTTAAACCATGATTTACATGAGACATCATACAATGACAGAGATTCTATGAACAGTAATGGCTTAGGTATCACATCAGCCTTCTCCTTTTGAGTTAGCACGATTCAAAACCAGGCCTAAAGTCAGAACCATTACTGGACCTCACTCCCGATGAAAGCACATTCTTTGATATGTGTCAAGCTTCTGTTGACTGACACTCTCTACCAGGAGGCCTTTATATCAAAGCTGAACATATGGGCTTTTGTTGCATGTAAGAACTCTTTGTGACGTTACAGAAATTCATTTATTTCATCAGTCTGACTGAGGCAATGTTTCTTGAGTGTGCCTTGTTCTCATCCTATTTGTGATATTTTTTATCCACTTGAAAGTATGCATCTATCTTATCTTACAAATACATGTATATGTCTTGCACCCACAGCTAATGAGTCAGAAGTTGCTCCGAGCAAATTGCGAGTTATGGCCATTTTTAACTATTTTCCAACCCAGATACCAAATTTTCTTTTCAGATTAGAAAAGGTTGAATTTTCGTTTTGTGGAAAACAAATAAAAAATTTTGGTATATCAGTCGGAAAATAGTTAAAAACGGCCGTAACCTGAAATCTCTCCAATCGACTTCCGACACATTTGTTCTGGGCGCGAGACAAACAAACAAACAAACAAACAAACAAACACACACACACACACACACACACACACACATACATATATATTTATATGTACGAGGTCTCATCAACTGTGAATGGAATTTCTTTTGAGGACAAATAAAATTTATCTTATCTGATCTATCTTCTTCATCTGTAATCGCGCCGATACGCTGTAAAATCCCAACACAAACAAACCAAAATTATGTTCTTTGTACATTTAATCTCATGATTTCTGCCAATGTACTTCCATCGTACCTATTAGCCCACATATATGCAGTCTGAGCAAGACTAATTGGAAACCCATCCAATACAATTTTCTTTTTCTGCTGCATGAGCAATTATTTGATATGCAAATGTTTTCTGCAATCTTATTCAGTTTCATACTGTGTCATGAAAGAATATGAACAAAAAAATCATAAACAATTTTAAGATTACACAAATTTGAAAAATTCAGAGAGGATAAAAAAAAATTATTTAAATGCACTTTGAATAGCAGTTGTTTAACTGAAAAAATATTTTCAGTACTTCCGGTTATTTAATATAGCTCTGTCATTGTTTTGTGGAGGAATACTTAAAAATCATGAACAATTTATAAACATTTACAAAATATAAAATAGATGGAAAAATTTAATCACGCACATTTTGAAAAAAAGAAGGGAAAAAAAAAGGAAAAGAAAGATAAAAACAAAAAATAAAATAAAGGACAAATAAAACAAAAGAACAATCTTCTTAGCATAAAGCTCAGAAAAAAAAAACAACAAAAAAACATTGCAACAAAATCAAACTATGTTTAAGCCAAAAAGCATTATGGAATTTTTCCACTGAAATGTTTCATCTATTTCTAGCAAAGACAAAAAACATAACCAGAACAAAAGAAACAAACAAACAAAAAGATAGCATACAAAATAAATGCAAGAAGCTTAGTCGCATTTGAATATGTTTTTCTCTCTACTGGAAACAAGAATTATCTGCAAATGCAAGTTATCACTACAGGTTCAGGCAAAACTTTCTCTTTTTATCACAAAAATGCAAGGAATAACCTGCCTTTCGGAAAAAAAAAAGGTTAAATATTTATTTAATCTAGAAGGAAACAAAAATAATCACAGTAAATATGAACTGACTGAACAAAATTAAAAGATATTCTTTGCATTAAACAAGTGGAGAGACAATGAATAATGTTGCTGACCTCTGATGTCATCTCTTTTGAAACCAATCGTAAAAACAAAGGCAAAATAACTAGCAGCAAAAGGCGCCACACCATAGTGTCCTCACACTACTATCATGACACAACGTTCCCACTTTCAGAACACAGATATTCCCCAATTTCTAACACAGACATAAACACACACATGGGAAAGGAAAGTTTCTTCTTCAATCCAATTAGGCTAATGATATTTAGTGAATGTGGGAAGAAAATAAACACACACACACACACACAAAACCATCTAACTAAATCTTCAACATTATAGTGGAATTTTTTTCTTGACTCTCTAAGTCATGCTAAAAGCCACTTCTATACTAAAAAAAAAAATAATTTAAAATAAAATTCCTTTCTATGCTGACTGAAAAGCAAATCTCCGAGTGCACAAAGGCTGAAACATTTCAGAGACAGACAATGCTATGTTTTGCTCTTTCTTCCACATTGTCTGAGAAGAGAATGGTGAAGATAACAAAGGCCAGGCTTTTATCAGGGACAGCAAATAGGACTGTGCTTTAGGATTATGAAACACAATCTGCAGGAATTGCTATGTTAACTTTTTTTTTCATTTTATACCACTCTAGTCATCTTAGCCTGATACAACTGAAACAGGACAGAGCATCCCTTCTCAACATAATGTTAAAGTGATCAATTACTTATAAATGTAGCGGACAAAAAAATGAACATTAAAATGAGTAGTTGAGGGAACAGCTGTGCTGAAGGTGTTTGTCATGAGGCAATATGACACTGAATCAACCATGACTATGACATTAGCTTAGGGTCTGCAACCAGTCCCACACCAGCTGTTTGTCCATGTTTTATGGTTGCTGTACACCTGGGTATGAAGTCTACCCACACTTTCTAGTCAGTCATATCATATGGTCTATCCTTTGTCATCACTGATACTAAACATATGCATTTCTGAGAACAGCAATGATTTTCATGTTCAATGGTTTCCACTGGTTTCATATTTTGAAAAAAATATTTGTATGGCTTACTTGAATGAGATGAAATCAGGAAAGACAGAAAGAGAAAAAGAAAAATAACTATAGAAGTGAGAGAATGAGGCAGAAAGAGCGAAAAAAATGAGAGAGAAACGTTGATAATTTTGGCTTGTCTCAAATTCACTTTGTGAACCCCTGTTCTGTTCCTAAATATTGTCTCTTTTCTCTATGTAAGCCCTTATAATTTCTGACTTTTTTCATTGTTATACCATTCCCTCTTCTTACCTGTCAATGCTTATGCTCTCTCTTTCCTCTCAACTTTTTTTCTTCTTTCAAGTCTTGTGAAACAAGAGGCGCAGAGAATGTAAAATAACTTCAGGACAGAGAACAAAAATATATTGATATATATACAAAATGGCTTTTCCCAAAATACAAAAAAAAAAAAATAAAGTAGACAAGTAAATCAACAGCCTGGAAATGGAATGCCCAATGCCATGCCAGCATACAGGAGAGGTAGGACTAGAACAGGGGAAGGAACACAACTCTGGCGTTATGTTCTGCGTAGAGTGGGAGCAGGCATGAAGGCTTCATCACCAGCCACGGCTTTGTACCAGATAGGCTTGTCTCAATGTCAATGCAGCTATGTGTCGGGTACCACTGGTCTGGGCCCACAGCTGGGCGGCAGCGTAGTAAATCGATCCCTTCATTATACGGGTGGATCAATAGAAGAGCAGCCCCTCCCCCCTCTCCCTCCCTTCTCTGACACTGTTTCGTGTAACTATTCCTCTGTGCGCCAAGGTTGGGGAAGCATCGAACTGCATCTCCCGCACCCCGTCCGCGCGGCTACCATTCATCAGGACTTCCCCTTCATGCTGCAGTAGTTCTCTCTTCCCGCATCTGATGGAATCCGACTGATGGAATTAGGTCGATGATTACAGATATCACTCCAAAACTGAGATCCCCCCTTCCCTTCTTCCCGGGATAAAACAGAATCACGCCTTGATGGCGTAACTGATAACTAGGGCAAAACAGACGCAGCACCGCTCTCTCCGGGACAGTTAAAAAAAAAAAAGAAAAAGTGCAACTATGATTGCTACCTCGCCTCCCATGGCGGTTATACGGATGAGAAAACTACTGTTAGTTCTATATTCATCACGGATTTTACAAGCTACCGCACATTCTCAAGTCAGTGCCAAACAAAGCTTCGGAATACGTGAACAACAAAAACATAGCCAAACTATTGAAACCAACGACTCACCCATCTCTTTACTGAAAAAAAATAACGATCTCACACCGATAGACGGAATTCAACTGTTTGCTTGAGGTAGATAACATTGCCGATAAAAAAAAATCAAAAAAAATCTTGTGTTCATTCTCCCCGTTCTATCCTAATCCACGGTGTTAAATCGGCAGAACAATACACTGTACTGTTTTCTTACACCAAAGATGAATTCTGATTTTTGCCTTTTTTCTTTTCGGAAGGAAAAAGAAGACTTAAGTATTCGGTAAACCAAAGCGAACTTCAGGGAAAATGCCTTGCCATCAATACAGTGCATCGAAGTTCCTTCACAGGTGAGAAATGTGTAACATCTGAAACTGAATAAAACTGCTCTGTCTCTACTAAGCAGTGACACATCTCAAGTGCTAGAGCTTCAGCAGGTTACATCACACCCACATGAGCATGATTCATACATTGGTTCTCGCTCTCATACAGTCTTTATTGATCGCCGGGAAGTTTAGATATCGAACTGGAATTGCAACAGCTGACATGGCGAGCTTCCTCCCCGTCCTCATCTCCACTACAAAACTAGTCTGAAACTACACATGGCAGGCCGATCCCTACAGTTCCACGTCATCTTCATTGACTCACTGTCTCTCATCGAAACGATTTTGGGGTCAATTAAGAACTGAACGAGAGAAAGAGACAGAGAGACGGGGCGAGAGAAAGTGAGAGAAGGAGGAGGACAGACAGAGGAGGGAGCGCAGTGGCTGAAAAGTTTTTTATGCATTTGCTCCTCAATGAAAATGTCACGGGTTCGAATCCGAGAGAGGAATGTGAGATTTGAACCTGCTTGCTTCTTCTTCTTCTTCTTTTTTTTTTTTTCTCTCCTGATTTCTTGAGGTAGGAAAGCCTGACTTCCAGCCTTCAGGGACAAGGGTGAGTGTATTTTGGAAGTCCGTCCGTTCGTTACGTACATGTGCGTTAAAGAATCCTTGGCAGTTAAAAATCGGATGAAGAATAGGCAAAGACGCTGCTTCCCGCGAAAAAAATTCTACTCAAAATTCAAAATTTTTACTCCCCAACAAATAATCACACCAAAGTAGGAGGTACCTCATGCTGAGATAATCCTCCTTTCTTAGGATTCAAAACCTAGAGAGAGAAAGAGAGAGAGAGAGAGAAAGAGAGAGAGAGAGAGAGGCAAACAGAGAGTAGTGGATGGCATAGGATGAATGGGCATGGTGAACGTGACAATCTTGAAAGAATGAGAGAAAGCCAGGTTCATAATTAGGGAGCGGGAAAGAAGTTCTGTTTGATCTCGATGCAGATAAGCAGAGGTATGATTGAGAGCCGGCATGTTAAGTACCAGCCAGAGTGATGCTCCATAAAAACGGTAAAGCACAAGATTCCTCACCCTTCAGGATATACATTTAGGCAATACACATATATTATTATATTAATAATCATCATATTACTTACAGGGGGCAAGATTACTGACTGAAAGACGTACTACAGAACGTATTATACCCACGAAATTCCTCACCCTTCAGGATATACATTTACGCAATACACATATATTATTACATTAATGATCATCATATTACTTACAGGGGGCAAGATTACTGATGGTAAAGACTGGGGAAAGGGATGGCATGCGGGGCGGGGGGAGGGAAGATATGGGTCAGCAGTGAACAGAGAGCTATTGTGTGTTGCTCCCGTGAAAGAAATTGAATAAAAACGACACCAAATTGGAGTATTGGCTAGTAAACTCTCCTTGATAGATCGCTACGTTGTAGAGAGATAGGGAAGGGACGGGAGCAGGCGGATGAGGGAGAGGCAGGCGAACCGGATGATCAGTCAATAAGGCATCTATCTAATGACAAGATAATACGATTTTTCTCTCAGAAAGTCACCGAGGCCGAGGGGTCTGGGGCGACAAATTTAGGTCCCGGGTTCAAAATTGGAATCCAGCCGAGGGAAATGAAAGATTAGAACCTACAGTTGTTTTCAATAACTGAAGGGTTTCTTGCGAAGGAATACCTGACGTATAGCCTTCTCGGGTAAGGTGTATAGACATATTTCGGAGGTCGCATGTATACGTAACGCACGTTAAAAAAAAAACAACAAAAACATCATGGGCTGTTTAAAATCGGATGGATCAAGAGTAGGCGGGAAACGTCACTGTCCGGGCAAAATTTCTAAATTCCAAATTCCACAAAACTTTCCTCCAACCAAAACTGAGCATGCTGAGATAATCCTACTTTCTTAGGAATGAAAGGCTATATTACTCTCTCTCTCTCTCTCTCTCTCTCTCTCTCTCTCTATATATCTATATATATATATATATATATCACTCATCGACTTTTATCCCAGGACTGGGGGAAGGAAAGAGCCAAACAACCCCGGATTTCACAACACTGAATCCACAGGATAGGCTGAAACTGGTGAAGTGAAATCAGATAACCAACTGATAATACAAACGTAGGTCGGCCATTTAATCGCGTAATCTCAAACAGGCTCTCTGTTCTCTCTCTTCGTGGGAAACCAGAGTTTTTAACAATAATCCAGCATGTCGGGCTATATTCAGCAATATATTAACAGCACCCGCTTTGTAGCACACATTCACCTTTAGATGTTTGTTTTTCAGGTATTTCTTTTCTATCTAGCTTTAACCATACGCACGCACGCACACACTACAAACATTTCCTTCTTTTTTGGCAGAAGCATCTGGATTTCTAAGTAGCTGCTGCCTATTCTTTTCAGTTTCCTGGATACTTGTGAGTGAAGCAGTCATGTTTTTATCGCACTATGGAGAAATCAACGCTACTTCTTCTTCTTCTTCTTTTTTTTGTTTTTTTGTTTGCAGGATTACCTATGATTCGCATAATACATAAAAATATTAATCATAATAAAAACCATCATTATCATAATAATAATAATAATAATAATACCTGTATAAAAATAATGACAAAGAACATTTACATAGCTTTTATCCCCGTACAGTGTAAAGCTCTCAGCGCTTTACAATCTGTTATTATCCCAATAGATCCAATGGTGACACGGACGTTCTCAGCTTCCCGCGAAGCATAAAGGGGCTGCTTGTTAGGCTCTATAAACCATATTATCAATCATCCATTCAAACCTGGTTAAAGCAGACTGCTTGTTTTTCCTAAGCCTTTCAATCCTGAGATAGTAGGATTATCTCGGCTTTAAGTAGCTGCCTGATTTTGGTGAGAATTTTTGTGGGTAGAAATTTGGAATTGGGAAATTTTTGCCCGGACAGCGGCACTCAGCCTACTCTTTAATCGATTCTCTGAACTGTCAAGGGTCTTCAACGTGCGTAGCGTACACACAGGACCTCCGAAATATATTCGCCCTTATCCGAAAAGGCTAAACATTGGGCTTCCCTACCCAAAGGAAACCAGGGGACCATTGAGTCATTAGAAAAAGCGGGCTTTCGGTTTTCATGTCCTTGCATCTCCCGATGAGTTGTTTTCACCCTGAAGCAGACGCCAAACCACAGAGAAACTGCGCCTCCCGGTCAAAGCAGTCTCTAATTCATTGCCTTTGAAAGTCGTCGTGTATGAGCTGTTTGTCTGTGACAGCGAAGCATGGCTTTCTCATCTACTCGATTCACAAACCTGACCCAAAGCACGCGCGCACGTATTTACGCGCGCGTTTCAAAATTCTCAACAAAGCGAATCTTGATTTGTTATAGTCCCTATAAGTTAGATAAAAAGTTCGAAATCGAGAAAAATGACGTATTTGGGACACTTATTCAAATCATCATTGACAGTAGTGAATATAGACACAAACAAACAGGTAAGCAAACAAACAAATTTGGAGAGTAGGTTTACAAAAGATGGCAGATAGAAAAATCATTTTTTCATGCCTTTCATGTTATGCGTACTACTTCGTATATCCACTGCTAAGGCCAGGGTAGGCTCCCCTTACGACAGCAAACAGTGCCGAAACAGCAGCACTGAAGCAAAACAAGAATAACTAATGCAGAGCAACATCAGTGGGTTGAGCTAAATAGCCATGCTGAATAGCTCAGACCGGTTAGCGAGGATCTATTTCGGTACGGCTAAGTCCTTAAAGAGTCCATATTCACAATGACAGGACAGTGACACACGGCTCGAGTAAGCCGTCCAAAGTGCGATCCCAAAATAAATCAAAGTGTCAACAACAGAACTGGCAGTTACGGGGATGTTATATATAATTATATAAATAGATCGCTCATTGGCGGCTGACTGAGAAGACTGGAAGTGCTAAAACGTAATTGATAGGGCATGGGTCCATGGGAAGTCGGGATTATTTTCCGTTCTCCTACTAGCTTTTCACTTTCTTCTTTAGCCTAACGGTAGAGGGGGAATGGGTGAGCCACTCAGAAAACGATAGATAGATAGATAGATAGATAGATAGATAGATAGATAGACAGACAGACAGACAGACAGACAGACAGACAGACAG
>JBCEWB010229900.1:0-23844 GCA_039654565.1 Peronia peronii
TTTTGGATTTTTGCACCAACCTATTCTTTAAGCATCACTGCATCATATAAACATATCAAAACATGGAATTAAACTCGGAAACTTGGTAAAAATCACTTTTTAAAATGTAGGGCCCCTTGCTAAGGATATATAACGCAAAACTTTGAACGTGAATTCCTCAGAATTTTGATTTCTTTAGACAACCGTGCAATAGCTTTGGATGCTCATAACTCCATCAAATAACGTCACTGAGTAATGAAACTGATGTCAAAGGATAACTGAGAGATCACTCTTTCACATTGTATCAATAACTCAGTTTGCCCAAAATGTACTTTGTGGACCGAACCGTCATGATGCAACGCATTTCTGCCCATCTCGGTCCGCCAAGATAAAAAATAAGAATAATAAAAATAACTTAAAGAAAATGTTCATAACTGCAGTGGGAAGGATCCGTCTCAAGAATAAATAACATTATATTTTCAGCTTTCATTTCAAATAATAAAAGAGTTGATGTATACCTTGTGATGAAAAATAAAGTTGTGAGAAAATAATACAAGTAAACATAGAAAATGAAAAAAAAATGCTTATGAATAAAAATATGGATCAATGCAAGAAAGCCCCCAGCATTTCACAAGGTCTATATATTATTATATAAGGACATATCATGTCGACCAAAAACCCGGAGAAATTTTCAGTATTTTAGAAACTGAACACTGCTCGATTAGCCAACGTCAACGCTAAAGGAAAATTGTGAAGCTTGAAACATCTGTGCCTCTGGTTCTATGTCGATTTCGCGGCAAATCAATTACAATTATCTATAATCATTCCAATCTATGTCTTTGTTTTTGGTTTTTTTTTTCTCAAAGGGACAACCATAAAACAGAGGACAAAAATAAAATCTCTATGTCCGGCTGAGATCCACATCAGTCTGTCTTACATCAGCTTACTACGCAAAGAAAACAAAAGAGGAAATTATAAACCAAAAAACAAAACAAAACAAAAATAAGAAAATAAAAATAAAATAAACACTATACCGCTGGTCGATTGTTGATCATATCTCTCATTTTGTGACAAAACGATTGTCTTCAGCCGTTCTATTCTTTTTCTCCCTCCCTCCCTCTCTCTCTCTCTCTCTGTCTCTCTCTCTCTGTCTCTGTCTCTCTCTCTCTCTGCATGTGTGTGTGTGTGTGTTGCTTTTTTTCTCCACGAGAGGAAATTTTGAAACAAAAGATAAAGGTAACATCTCTGTGTATCTAATCAGAGCCTTTTAACAACCTTTGTTGAAGAGTAAGAAATTTGACCCTGTTAGTTGTCTGATTCTGAAAATTTATTTTACTTCAGAAACATAATCATTGAATTATTACAATGTTCATCTCTTTCTCGGAGTAACTCAACTGCTACAACACCTCATGTACAATTATTTAATTATCAGATATAAAAAGGTCAATGTCTGAGGTAAGTTCTTCAAAATGTTCCAAGAATATATTAAACTTTTTCCACCAATAGATGCCATTATTACAAGCATATCCGGAAGATCGTCATTTCTCCTACTGGAATCGTTTGACTCTATGCAGCTGATGTGGAAGAAGTAGATGTCCAAAGTCTGGCTATTTACCTGAATTTAGGGACTGATCATGGCAAATAGAAACCATTGGGAAGAACACGACAGACAAAAGAGATCCCTACAGTTGAGCATGAAAATCAATGGCACTCAAATACATAGTATGATATTCCTGGATTTATGGGATTTTAGAATATCAAAAAGGCTACTTTGTAACCCTTAGCACGAAATTGATCAAGGAACTGTTTAAAATTGCTGGCCCTCAAACAGATAGGATATTATTCGGTTCATGAGTGTCTGAAGATTTCAAAAGTTGCTTTCTTCGCCTTTAGCAGAAGACAAGTGTTCACGGTTTACTATTCCATTTTACTGCAATCACTTTCTCTCATCTAGACCTGTCTTCTTCTGCCGTTGCATATTCTCGAGGACAATGATTATTACATTCCATTTCTCTGAGAGTGTTAAGCATTAATCTACCTGCACTTCATCACTCTGGGGCCCACCTCATCTCGAAGGTTAGTACGTGGCAGTTAATATGCATTATTCATATTTAATGCTTTTGGCTGGTCTGTACGATCTGAAGTCATGATCTTTTCTCTCCTTTCTGGTGGGATTGGGTCAGCTATAGACAATTCAGTAAGCTGCTTTTATTCAGTCAAATACCTGCAACCACCTGAAAAAGCAGAGTTTTGGACTTCCCTGCAGCCCAAAAATTGGAGACAATGCATCGAAAGTAAAACTGGATCACTGCTTATCAGAACTGTACCTAATTTGGCCCATATTCGAATTTAGATAGCAAAAGCATAACTTGCCAACCCTTGTGCCCGTACTATTGATAGACATACATACTTTATCAGAACTGGCTTATCAACCATCAGATAGCGATATAAATGTCTTTCCCCAAAGATGTTTCCTGTTTTGTTATGTCTATCCACAGTAATGCCAAACTCTTCTTTTCTTCAGGACGATATTAGCCTTTGCCAGCCCATTGCTAGTACTGCTGGTGTGCCACTGGGCCACCACTGTGGCCGGGTTCCCTTACTCTGATGATGACCTGGCAACCAGAGACGGCAGTCGCTACAGAGGGAATCCCTGGCGTTTGAAGCGAATGAGCCAAATCTCCTGCCATTGCTGCTCCAACTCCTTCAACAGCCACTGCTGTCTTCAGTGCATGCAAAGGTCATTCACTGTTAATGTTACTGTTCTTACAAAACTCTGACTTTGTTGTCAGATGATCCACCTTGTCAGGAACCTCTCTGTCAAAAAAAATACATAAATACTACTAGTGCTTAGGCAGGATTAAAGTTCTTTCTAGTCTGTCCACTCGTGATGTCCGTCCATTCCTATTTTTTTTGCCCTCTGTTTGCCTTCCATCGTTCTGTTCTATGAGGATGTACGTTGTTTCTTCTTCATTGTTGTGAATCACCTTTTACTTACCTTGTGTTAAGATCTAAGTGATTTTTTATTTTCAAACAGTTAAAACTTGGCAGGTAATGAGAGAGGAAACTCCAGACTGAATCTTCATTGTGGAGATATTTGACAATGTAAACACAAAAACTCCTGTATTATAGTGAGCTCTTCAGTCGTTTGCAAAGCTCGGCTTAAAGAAAAGGAGAAAAAAAAACAGTCGGAAGAACAGAATTAAAGCGTCTTTTTGATCATGATGCAAATTCACATTTCTGTGCACTTGATTTATTGGCCATATTTTTTGTTGTTGTTGTTATTGTTATTGTTGTTGTTGTTGTTGTTCTTGTTGTTGTTCTTGTTGTTGTTGTTGTAGTTGTTGTTGTTCTTGTTGTTGATGATGATGATCATGATGATGTTATTTTCTTTCGCTTTCATGTCATTTTATTGGTTTTGTAGATTTAATTTCGGGGCCATAGAGACGTTACACTATTTTATAAAAGTACTTCAAAACTGCCTGGGTTTTATTTTTAAAGGTTTACCAGAAGAAATACAAATAGATTGTATGATTAAACTTGAATACTGTACATAATAAAGTCATAAATAACAGATCTCTTTATCGTGAGTTAAGAATATTTGTAAATTTCCATTTTTCAGAATTGGTAAGCGTTCAGACAGTTTGAGTTTGTACAATGTCAGCCCCCTGAGTGAGACAGGAGACGCCCCTGACAGCGAGCACGCTGACTATCTGGGTGCTAAGGACGCTGCCTGCGACTGCTGTGCCCTACAAAAGTACCGCTTTCCCTACGCCCAATGGCTACCTTGTTGTGATATGTGTAAAAGTCGGCTCAAACGGTCCGTGGCGACAACTCATCTCCAGAAAACTGATGACGCTGCCAAATCGTCTTAATCAAGTTGTTGTTACAAATTTCTGTTAAAGAAGAAAAAAAAAACACTTAACCTCGCTAGGTCAAGGACTATAATATTACTAACACAAATAATAATTTGATTTTATAACTTTTAAAATGTTTGTATCTTATCAACTTGTGTATCACAGTTTGTAAACATGAATATGAGACAAGATTACACATTTCTGCTAAATTTGAAAAGAGTAAAACATTTCATTTGATTTCTTTTTTTAATTATTATTATTTAAAAATTATCTTATTTTATTTCGTTGCTTTATATTCATGCCAAATATCATGGTATCGCTCTGAACACACACACATACACAGACACACACACATACACACACACACAACAACTCAGCATGTTCGTCAAGTAATCATTTCTTCATATATTTATTTATTTATTTATTTATTTATATTTGTTTTGTTTTATTTTATTTGTAAAGATAAGAAATAGCTCTGTAAAGGTGTAAGTGTGGGTATCAGCCTCAAGTCCTCACTAACGTATGCAAAGTGCCTGTCATCTCAGCTTCTACACCATTATTTTTTCTTGGGCCTCTCCCCTTATATTCCTCAGGTTTCCTGCTTAGTCTTTTTCACTGAACTTGCCAATGAGGAAAAGTAGTTTTTGCTATGCCCTTTCTGTTCCATTCTATGTAGACCTTCTTGATCATGAAACAAATACTCCCTTCCAAAGCTCTTATTTTTTGCTTTTATTTACCACAGTAACGAAGTAGATCTAGATATGTTCAGTTTGCCGTGTTTTGTGTTTCAAACTAGCTCGAAGGAACAGGATCAGATTTGGTTCATGTGTAATATGATGTTTTATTATAGCATTCGATCTTTTCGACAAAATCTTAAATAAACTACCCGTCCTCTTGCATTGTTTATCTCGTGCAGATTTTCTCGTTCTTGTTGTCAGTCAGAATAAGTTTTTTTCCCCCTAAAATTGGAAAGCAAACATTCAACCGAAGATACAGGTAAATATCTGGTAACTTAGAATAACAAAAGATGATCTGCATTTCTTTCACTCTTTCAACCATACTGATGTTTCGATACTTACCTTTCATTATGTGTAACTCTTAAACCACATACATTAAGGTTAAGTTTTTGTAGGCCTTTCAGTCTTTCTAATTAAGACTATCTCGGCCATTTTCTTGTGAGCACGTCGGGCCACGGCAGAGGTTGTCATCATCTCCATGTCAGCATCACAAAGATGTCCTGAGGAGCAACTTAAAAGGAGTGCTAAAAAATAAAAAATGGGCTCAAGGTCTTTATTGTTTTACTATTAAAGTTTCCGTCCGCCTTCCCCTAGATGAGAGCATGGAAAAAAAGGGGGAAAAACTTGATTGAAATTACAAATAGGAATAATTATATTTTTAATAGTACCTGCCTATACATAAAAAGTCTTCTTTTGCCCTGTGTCTCAAATACACACATAAACACAAACATAGACATTCACACTCGACTCATCATGCAAGGCATAATATGAATATACTAATTACAATGGCAGATGGCAGATACGACTTTCTCCCATTGTTCAGTTACCAAATGGACTATCAACCGATAGTAAAATGATTAATTGCCCTTTCAACACAGAGGCAATCAATGTGCCCATCTCAGCCATTCAATCTATGGCTGACATTTCATTGAGAGATTTACCTGTTAATTTCACAGCCAACATGAATTATAAATGACTCCCAATGGACATCGCTTTCGTCCAGCTCAGGACTTTGTCCGAATGTCTTGCCAAGGTTATACGTCAAGACTAAAAGATAATCCGTAACACCACGCTAAAGGCAGAATTGGACTCAATGAGAAGCTCCTACTTTCTACTAAGAACCAGTGAAAACGCCGTTACATGCGCACTAGAAAAAAAAAAAAGTGGTCGTATTTCCTTTAAACTTTGCTTTTGATAAATGCTGTACAACTGACTGATATTGAGACTTACACTAACCATTTTTTTTTTCAGGCGAATATGTTTTTTATTGAGTTTACTTTTCGGCTCGTACCACTGGGCTCAAATCACCAGCTCTTTCTCTCTCTCCACTGATCTATCCAAATTCGAAGAGGAGCAGAGACTATAGAAGATGAGCAAAGAAGGTAAGGCAGAGGAGGGGGGGGGTCACAAAGCAACAAAATTTAGCTTATACATGCAGATACTCTGTAGCCATGCTCATTAAACATTGGTCAATTTAGTCATAAAAGGCACTGCAGGAGTAGGACAGGACAGCCAACCTGGCTCTTTGCCACTATGGCTCCAGTACAACTGTCTGCCTAGACGAAAGGAACCAGAGTAGTAATTAATTCATCTCTAACCGTCTCTGTTGATCGCTTTTTTAGAATACCACTCAAAACAATGTCTGCTTATATTTCTTGAGGTCGCTAAGCGAAGATCTCAAATGGAACTGGTTTACAACATTACGAATAACATTGTACCACCGATAGTGTCTGAAACTATCATACAGATCACCAAGATTGTCATGACTGTGGAGTTCCAAATGTCTTTCTCTTTTTCAGAAACGATGGGAGACAGCAAATCTGGAAGCCTGTAAACAAAAAAAAATGGCAATAAAAGTGAAACAAATGGCGTTTTTCACCAATTAAGCAATGACACATACAAATAATAATAATAATAATAATAATAACAATAATAACAATGAGCGACAGATTTTACCCTCAACTTTTGCCATGAAATAATTACGTCAAGTCCTTCGTGTTTATAGTGTCAACACATCGATGCTTATTACAGGTGTGTGCACCAAGACGCAAGCACAGGGGATTCGGCTTCGGTAATTCCCACGCTGACACTTACATGCCGCGCTTGAAGAAACTCGGTTATTGACCAGTTAATTCCATCTTCATTTCACATTAAATCAGGCACTCCGGCAAACCTTTTTCAACATAGCTGAATGCCAAATATTAACTTTACAGTATTCCCTCGTTTATCGCGGGTTCACTTTTCCTGGCTTTACTGTATCGCGGGTTTTTTTCATGTACATGAGTGCGCGTTATAAATAAAATGGTGAGTACCCCATATAGAATTAAAAATTATCTACAGATGATTAAGATTTATCATTTTCTCACTGTAACAAATATATAGTACGTTGGTGGGTAATACTAGAGCGGGTTGATAACAGTTTAAGGGAGGTTTATAAAGGTTTAAAATGTATGTAAATAACAAAATAGATAACAGCATCCCTATTTCGCGTATCTTCACTTATCACGGGCAGTCCTGGAACCTAACACCCGCGATAAACGAGGGAATATTGTATGTATCACATAGTATTATAGGTTTTTGTTTTTTTTTTTTCAACAAAGGAGTTACAGTACAACTAAACTCAGAGCTCGCGGTCTCTGCACGCTGGCTCTGTGTGTTCAGTAGACCGATGCCATTGCAGGCCATGTCAGGTCGGACAAGCGAAAGTATCAGCCTCTCTAGTCGAGTCCATTCCCGCTACTGATCTTTAAATACCTTCGTATGAAAAAAAAATATGTTCTCAACGCCCACGGATGGTCTTCCGTAATGTAAACAAAGGAACTTCCGTACTTCTATCACGTGATAACTCACAATATTAAGCAAACGAAGTGTTCATACCACGTGAACAAGGCGAGATTGAAGACGTCATTGAATCTCTATTAATAATTATTCAATGTCTCTCATTATAGGTTGTGAAATAAATAATTAAAGGCTTCATATAATCATAATTGATCAGAACAAGAGAGAAATTACGAAGACGATTTCAAAAGAAAGTGTTTATTTTTCGTTCAAATGAGTATTTAAATAGATTGAATACACTGTAGTTTAGAGTGAGCCACAATTCATTAAATCTGAAAGAACATGATGTTAACGGTAAAATACAGAACTTTTGCTGTTTCTAGATTAGCGATATTGATGTGTGCTATTCTTAGATTTCTTTAGTCTTCTTTTTTTTATATATCAACCCCCGAAATTATGACAGAATAAGGATGTGCGAGAGCTTCCGTAATTGGCCACACTTACGGGGGGTGCATGTAAACATTATCCTTCCAATCCCAGTGTCATTATCGATGTGTACAATGCGGCCCTTTCTTAGATTTCTTTAGCCGGTTTCTTATATCAACCCCCGAAATCATGACAGAAAAAGTCGAGTGTGGACGAGAGCTCATGATATCTCAGTGTCATTACCGCATTGTTTCGTAACTCCACTGCTGTTTGATATAATGTAATAAGCTACTCTTAAATTATATTAATTATTTATTGACCTTACATTCATCCAAGATGGAGGCCATTAAAGAACGGGCGGAAGGAGAAGGCTGTTATTGGTGTTACGACATACTTTTCATATTACCTGCCGGGAGGGTGGAGATTGGGTGGGGGAAGGGGAAAGGTGGAAGGTTGGGAAAGAGGGAGGGGGGAGGAGGTCTATTCAAGGTTTCATGACTTCCCTCAGAACTACATCTTGCCTGCTCTAGCTTTTAATTCTATGAGAGAATCCAGTATGATTGAACCAATGTATAAACCAAAGCCATTGGCAACATATCAGTCAATATTTATGTAATATTTTTTTTTAATTTTTAAAAGTTGTTTTTATTTATTTTTTATTATTATAATTATATTATTATTATTATTATTATTACTATTATTATTATTACTTCTAAATCCGAATTTCCGAATCTTATGCGAGTATATATTTATGCAGGTATATTACAATCGGATCCCGAGTAAATAGCGAAATATACCTTAACGTTCCTTGTATCACAAAAACTACAGCAAACTTCGCAAATACATAGCCAGTTGATGAGAAAACATGAAAAAAAAAGGTGCCTTATGTGTTCCTTACAAAGCAATGACCAGTAATGGCAATGTAGGTGTAAAGTTTTCGAGTATAAACATTTTTGTCTTCTCTTTTCACCATGACTTGGTTTCACATTAACTCTGAAAATAATAACTAAGTCAAACAAGCGTGAGCATTGTTAACTTTAACCATTTTCAATGCGTTAATTAAATAATGTAATAGAGCTCACCAGCCTTGCGTTTTATGCTCAGCAGAGAGGTGTAATCAGAAGTCACTTTAAAATGAATGCTCTTGGTCGCCAAGCGTTTTGAGTTTGCACTCGGAAGGAAATAATAACATACAATAATCTAGTCTCTCAGAGAAACAAGAGAGAGACCAGAATTTAGAATGCCAACCAAGGTGTCGACAGTGTAGAAATGAATAGCTTGTAATATCGTGCCCACGCCCCGAACACTCTCCCCCGCTGAAATCCCTTCTCTGTAAAACATCAGTTAGGAAATGACATGTAATTCAGCCTTACCAAGACTCTTCCATCTCGAATTATTAGGATAATAACAGCAGATCTAAGTGTATAGCTGGTGCAGTCAATGAAATTACTGTATGAAGCTAAGGCCGATAATTTAGGAATCTCTAGAAAACACGGAGAGTGATGATAGTTTCCAAAATGATTATGTCGAGTGGAAGTCAGTTATAATTATTGCCAAGTTCTGCATACTATATGTCCCCTAGACTTCAGCATATCCCTCTGTTCACAGCCATATTATTCACAGCCATATTATTACTCAGGATAGAGCTTTAAAATTTCCCATGCAAAATAAGGATCAAATTATAAAAATCTTCTTCTTTAGGGATTGCCCTAATCTTCAACTTTTATCCTTCATTCAATATGATTGTAGTTTAGCAATGACGAGTGCGGGGACATGTCAGTTTATGCCTTGGTGTCAGGCAGCGTATTCTGATACAGTAGTTCATCACAGATAATGAGCTTGACATTAGCTTGGCTGATGCAGCTAGTGTCTAAATCAGGAATTATAATTCCTGATGAATGTTATATCCCTCATTACAACTATATAAAGCTGCCACTAAGAGGAACTTGATACACTGTTTACAACAGATAGATAGGTCTAATCCTAGATTCACTATTGAAATATTAAGACTGTCTTCTACTTCTTCTGTTTACAGATTAGAGGTAGAATTTGAACTACAACGTTCTGGTCGTTTATTCTAGCTGTGTGTATAAACAATTTACAAGAGTTTCTTTTCGTTCCAGCCTTATTTACACATCATGTCTTGAAACTTATTGGCAATGCACAGAGCTCAAAAATAAAAAGATTTAGACTATGGAGAGAAACCTTGTAATAACTGACACTATGACATAGGCCAATTCTATAATAACGATTTCTTCTACATGGTTTCCTCGTATGAATATAAGAAAGCCTGTATTTTAAAAACATCAGCCTGAGATATTAAAGATATGGATGCTGTTACCCCAATAGGCTTACTCGTGTGCTGCCTGGGACTTGGTCTGAACATCTCCAATATCGCTGTGTTCTTACGACAAGATTTCACCACCAACAACGTGACGTTGACCCTACTTTCCCTGTCCATCTCCGATTTCCTGGTTCTGATCTGGAGTTTCATGTTCTACTCCCTCAACGTTTTGCACACTTATTTTCCCTCAGGTGATATTTTCTACGAAGCTTTTCAAAATTATCTCTTTGCTTGGATACGGTCGCTGTTTTATGATGTGTCCAATTTAACTACAATGTTGGTATCTTTAGAAAGATGCCTATGTGTCATATCACCTCTTCATGTGCAAGAGCTATTCAGTATGCGCAGAAATGTGCTCGCCTTACTGGGTATTTGGAGCTATTGTTTCCTGAGTTATCTACCTTTGTTCGCGAGTCTATGCCTTGCACGCGATATCGACCTGAGAAGGAACATTACCAGGGTAACAATTAAGGTAGCTGAATGGAGACCACACATAGAACTGGCTCATAACATTGCAAATACCATTGTGCTACCTACAGTGTCTGAAGTTGTCATTTTGGTCTGTACCATTGTCATGGTTGTGGGACTTCGAAATTCTTCTCTCTTTCAGAAACGATCCATGACAGCTGTCGGAAAACTTGTGAAAAAGCGCCATACTGGTGAAGCAGAATGTGGTCTTAAGAACAGAAGTATGGACACAGAAAAGCGTGAGCGGAACATTTTGCCTTCAACCATTCCCAAGAAATATGTCAAGCTGATCATGGTTGTATGTTCTTTGTCGTTCGTGTTCATAGTATGTAACACGCCGACTTTGATAATGGTGTACGCCAAGCAGTTGGTGCCCGGGTTTGACTTTGGCGGTACTTACCATGATATCTTCTTGAGTCTAGCAGACATTGTATTCTTATTGAGCGCTGTCAATGCTTCAGTTAATTTTGTTGTTTATTTCACCTTAAACAGAAACTTCCGGCGAGACTTTTTCAATATATATAAGATAAAATTCTAGCTCTGTATTTAATAATGATTAATACTTTCTCAGGAAAATTTCAAGCAGGATTGGGGAAAATTTTCGGCTTCTCCTCTTCTTTGTAGGAGATTTAAAAGTCGATCATGAACACTACCAAGTCTTTGGGGCAAAAATCCCCGTAGACTAAACCATGTATTGCAATGAGATCCTGGGTAAATATGATAATATCTTAGTCCTAACACTATTCTTGTGGTTGGAAAATCTTGTTCGCAATGCTATAGTTGTCTTACCCATATATTGTTTGTTGCATAACGTACATGTGATGACATAGATCAAATTTTGGCTACTGCAGTGTAAAGAACTTTTAAGATAATGTTTTTGTTTTGCTGCACTGCTGTAGATATAGCAACACTCAGTGGCATGAGGGCAAGTCATGCATTTTGGTTTACCACAAGTAGGAAGTAATTCTGAGTCCTGATGTTATTACTTGATCGTGTTCGGACCAAAAGATTGGATAAACTGGGGGGAATTTTCCTTGCGAAAATTGGGAGATCCTTGAACATGCTTTTCGTCTTTTCTGATTTGGTTAGGATGTCCGAGTGTTTGTCATATAGCTCTCTCATGATGAGTATTTTCTTAATATGTTCTGATACACATACGAGAGGGTGGACTGTGTTTTTTCTGTCTGTATCTCATTAATTCATTTCTATCCAAGTAGTAATGTTATGGAGAATCGGATCAATCCTGTCAGGTCTATAGCCTTTTTTGAGCAGTTTTGTTTTGAACTCTTGGCTTCTTTTAGAGAAGAGATCATTGTCGGAGCATATACTTCGGAGACGTAAGAAGCCGCTATGGGCTATGGATCTAAAAATATGTCTAAGATGGTCTGAGGAGGGATGTAAATAGCTGTGAGCGCCAGAGGGCTTTTTATAAAGATCAGTGCAATTTTCGTTTCAGTAATTTTAAGCTAGACATCCAAAGAGGGAGTCCATTCTTTTCCAAATGAAATAGTAAACTTAATTGTGCTGTGAATTGTGCTGAGATGGTTTTCAAATTGCTTAATGTCTTCTTCATTGTTGGGATATAGCAATAAGATGTCATCTAGATATCTGGCAATCCATAGTGGTTGAATTATACCTCTGTTCGTTACAATCTTTTACTTCCACAACGACTGCATGAATAAATTTGCGTATGATGGAGCAAAGGGAGTCCCCATACCTGTACCCTGAACCTGCAGAAAGTGATGGCCTTAAAATTCAAAATAATTGAGAGTTAACACTAGTTCAATTAAGATACAAATTTCTGATATTTGATTTCTGTTGTATGTGGAGCAGTCAGTTAAAGCTTCCTGCATGCCTCCATTCCTCCCACGTATGGTATGGATTTATACATGTCGACCACGTCTAGGGCAATTACTGTGGAGGAGCAAGGAATAGTTGCTGAACTATTTAGATCATTAATATTGGACAAAAGGTGTATCAAATCTTTGCAATACGTTTGTTCGCAAAAACAGAAACAAGGGGATTCAAAACATAATCTAAAAAGGTTATGGGACCTGAGATAGAGGAGACTATGCCTCTGAGTGAAAGAGAGGTTCTGAGTTTCTAAGTTATCATGGAGGTTCAGTTTATGAATTTTAGGGAGGCCGTAAAAATTGAGAGTTTTTATGTCTTCTATTAGTATATTATCCTTCAACTGGTCAGAAATCACTCCAATTTTATTGAGTTTGACAATTTGTTGTGAGATCTTCTTAAAGTGTTGTTTAGATGTGTCTTCCGAGAGAGGTTTGTAAATAGTAGGGCGGGCTAACATATCCAACATTTTAGCCTCATAGACAAATTTCTTAACAATACAATACAGCCGCCCTTGTCTGCTTCTCTTACAACAATTTCTTTGTTTGTTTTGAGTTTGGTAAGTGCAAGGCGTTCGGCAGTACCTAGATTATCCCTAACTTAAGTCTGAGGAGCAGTGGAGGTCATGACTTCTTTTTCAAGGTTATTACAAAATAAATTCAGGTGTTGGTTTTTGCCTGCAGATGGGGTCCATTTTCTAGGGACATGCAATTTAGGAGGAACTGATTGGTTTTCAGATTTTGTTCCTTAAAAAATGAAAGCGGAGTCTCATTCTGCACGTAAAAGCACGAGGAGCCTATCTAAAAGCAGCTGATTTAAATTTTCGCTAGTGGGACAAACCCTAAGCCATCATTATCATTTATCATTAATATTAACATTATTTGTTATTATAAATTAACTTCATTTTCTTCGTTAGCCATGTATGTCAATGTTTTAGCACTTGATTAATTCATGCCCATTGATGTTTCTGGCATGTAGCAGGAAAGTGGTGCTGATGAACTACAGACTAGAGGCCATGGCCTAAATGGAGATAGAATGTAGTGATAGCCTAATATATAAAAGTCCAAAACAAGGCCATTAAGGTGATATGGTCACATCAAGATGTTACCACCTAACGAAAACAATTCTTCTTGGAATAGCTGGTTATGAAAGGAGACAACTAACTGAGGGCTAGAAAAAGACGGGTTTGCAACATTGAAGAGGAGACAGGCCTCGACTTCCCACAGCAGCGTATTGAAATAAAAGTAACGGTGGAGTCTCAATGAGGACGTCGTCGGCGAATGCCCTAGCCAGAACGCAATTTCGGGATAAGAACAAGAATGAAGATTCAGTTAAAGGTATTAGCTTGTAAGCATCAACTGACCTTCATTTGCACCTAGTTCACACTTACAATGACAAGAAACATGAACAGTTCACCACAAATCGTACAGATAACCCAGTATCATACAAACGAATGACAGTTAGCAAAAAGTCTTTATTAAAACAGCCTATTATGGGTTATGATCAGTGTGCTATTCGATTTGACATTGATGTTTTTGCCCTACCTAGGTTGTTATGGCACTCTGTCATTGCTGACATCTACTCAACTCACATGTCGGCGAAAATCTATGTTAAAATTTCATGACATTCAAAGGCAGAATTGCTGTTGGTGGTTTTTTTTTCTGTGTGTTTGCTTTCAATGCCAGGGTGTTTTTTTTTTTTTCTGTGTGTTTGCTTTCAATGCCACAGTTCCCGCCTCTGGAGTCAACAGCTCTTACGTAGCCTAAATGTCAGAGCATAATTTCATAGAAATTGTTTAAAGATTTTCATTATGTTATTGTTGCTGCTGTTGCTGTAGTTATATGGTGTTGCTGTCGTTGTTGATGTTATTGTTTTAGAATCGGTTGTTGTTGATGTTTCTGATGTTGCTGTTGCTGTTGGCGGTGGTGGTAGTGGTGCTGGTGGTGGTGGTGGTGGTGGTGGTGGTGGTATTGTTTTTGAAGTGCTTGTTGTTAGTCGTGGCACTTTATTGTCAACTTGTTTCTGTGTTTTTCTTTTTCCTTTAGAAGATTTTGTAGACTGACACAGACAATATTTCAAAAGACATGTGCCAATACGATGGTTTTTTTTGCGGCGTTTCTTTTCAGTTATAGTTCCTTGGTCCATTTTCCAGAGTTCTTTCTTCCCTCACCAGACTTGGGTTAGATTTGCCCAGATTTATGCCGGATTTCCTAAGAACATCAGAACTGATTCCTCTACCTCAGGAGCTTTTTCTTCCTCCACCACGACTTCTTCGTCTTTCCCATTTTCAGGCTTGCGCTCGAGCCTACAGTCCACTAAACACTTGGCTCGGCAGAATTTGCTGCTCCTCTTACACTCTGATAATAAGGGAAATAAAACAGCTATATAAGTTTAACGCTGTATGGTAAATGGGAATTCATTTCACTTTCTGTCAGCTTTAAAGATTTCAGTCTAGAGCGACAACAGTTGAAACATTTTTTTTTTCGATCGTTGCTTCAAAATTGTGAAATGGTATCAGTAAAGAAATAAAAGAGAATTCTAAGATCTTTCTCAATTTGAATTTGTATTGTAAGATCAAAACAACTATTAAAACAAATTGAAAAAACTTAGTGCGCTATGGTCACCTTTGAATTTCAAATCGTTATTACGTAATGGTTTGAGGTGACTGAATATTAATCTGCATTTAAAGTCTGTGCTCTAAACAATACTTTCTCACATAGACAGAACACCCGAGATAATTAACGCGTTCTGTCTGTTGAAGCTACTTCTAGAAGCATGAGTAATAAGTATGTTGTGCTGGGATCTGCTCTAGATGATTGAGATAAAACTCAATGCAACTATATTATGTAAGATTTACTCATAAAACTTCTACTCTGATAGACCAAAATCGAGATCCTGTTGTTGAACTATAGTTAGAATGTAGCATAATTAACAGTCAAGGTCAAGAATTAACAGTCCAGAGCTGAAAGCTTGAAACTCCTGGAGATACATACGTTGATGGCAGTTAAATTGCTGCAACAAATCATAACGAGTCTCTTCTCCCACCTCACAGTATGTTCTTTTACTCAAAGGGTCCAGATTAACTGTCCGATTAAATGTATAGGATCCGAAGTCAGGAATCAAAACTATAAATCTACTATAACATTCCGACGGAACATACAGAGTAGAACAACTAAAGAAAGTATTATCAATATTATCATAAAATTTGACCCGCAGGAAAGTAGAATAAGGATGCTAGAACAAGGGGTAAAATAGTGTTCACAATCTCCTTGAGGACTAAGCATTCGACTAATTATAGATCTTACTGTGACCACGTAATTTTTCTGTTATCTTTCTATAACTTGTTATTTCGCGTATTCTTTCTTTAACTCTTTTACTGCAATAGTGGTGACCATTGATTTTGAGAAGTTATTTCAAAAAGCTTAGAATTGACACTTTAACAGTGAACCAATAAGAAATTTTTTTGTTAACTATTGAGCTATCTGGTTTTCAACACCCCAGATAAAGCCACTGGATTTGAACTAGAGAAGATAAATCAATATAATGTAAAGCAAATTAATATAAAATGTAGCATAATATAAGGTAAGGTAAACTGAAATGAGAATAGATAAGATATGATAAGATAAGATTAAATAAGATAGATAACATAAGATGGTAAGACTGATCCCGGGTGAATATTTGCTTTAGAAACATTAATAACATGTACTCCTGATAAAAGTTGTTTTGGCAGTGAGAGGAATAATTTTTGCTGGTGGCAGTGTCAATCATTCATATGGCACAGGTCGGGAAGATAACGAGTGTCAAAGTTTTGGCGATCCTGGGGAGAAGAAAAATTGAGCATCATTTTTCATAGTTTTTAATGGAAAGATCCGAAATTTATGTTTGCGTTTAGGTCTACTGTCCGATTTCTGTTTAAAAAATAATATTATTTCCTCACAGCAATTCTTTGTTTGTCTGGGCAATTCGCCAACAGGTCAACCTTTTAAGTTTTTAAGTAGATAAACATAGTGGTAAGATGAAATTTTGGCGACATGATCAAGAACATTCTGGTCTTTGGGTATTATCAGTCCTTAATCGGTAATGATCGGAGCATCACGATGATAAAGACAGATTTTATCTATTTTGATCGTCTACCAATACCTGGATAACACCACAGACTTATCGGGTCTGAAATTCTTTGTAATTGATTTTGATAAACCGTTTTTTTTTTAAAAATCAATATCACATTTCAATCACCCTTCCCTTCACTCCCCCCCGCCCCCCTTCCCCCTTTCCCCCATCCCCAACCTCACGCACACCTACCTATTAAAATTGTTCAAATTATTTTTTTTTCTAGATAGAAGATAGGATATTATCATTTTACGTAGCCTTCCAAAACATTAAAAGACAATACTTCATTCTCTAAAAATTGCGAGTTGCTCGTTGTAAGTTACCAAAGAGGACCCCAAGCTTAATCTCGATGTTCTCGAAACGGAAATTCTCAATAAAAAAAAAGCAGCTTCCCAAAATACGGTTTATTAAATTTATGTGGTGAGATTCCCTTGTGAAGAGAATTTCCCTATGTCGTGACAGATATCGATACCAAACCACTCTCATAGCCTGAATGTGTTGGGTTTTTTTTTCTGTTTGTTCATTATCCACAGAAATGTAATGTATTCATGACACAGAATGATGTATGATATCAATTATCATCACTTTACGCAAATGTCTTAAAATATAAGACACTTGTCTACCGGCAACTAATCAAATATACAAATAGAACCAAATAACAGTATGTAAGAACTCGATATGGTAGAAACTGATTATGATGAGATCACTTACTCATGTTTTCGAACTTTGTTGGTTTTTCTTCAGGGCAATAAATAAAGAAAACATTTAAAATGTACATAGGGTATTGCTGTATATGAAAGAAAACGTTAACTAAATGATTGGCTTATTGTGTAGGGGAGGATTTTCATTTTTTTTTTAAAGTAAATAAAATAATGCATCTTTAGAGCAATTAGCATTTTACATCTTCTGATTTACAATGGTCAACTGAATCTCTAAGATTTTTATGTTGTCAATCTGTTTTAGTCGTTTGGCGTGTATAACTTTTTAAGATTTGTCTCTAAGAGTGACGTCACCAAACATTGTGCTTACTTTTAGTTTGGAAACAAATTGTGCTCTCATTTCGATTACGTGATAGGGTCAAAACTATCAGGTCTAGTATCAAAGAGTGACTACAGGAATACTCTAAGTACATGTGCAATAGAACAACAACCCAAATGTACAGTTGTGAACAGGAATCTCTAAATCTTTTGAAGACCATTTACAATATTCCTGGAAAAGTTGATTAGGAGTGGGCGGAAGGCTATGCACTAGTTGCTAAAGAAAGATTTCTTGAACAAGGTTCATCTACATTCACTCCTCCTCAGATTGAATGATACTTTAGAGACTATACTCACTTTGGCTCTAGCTCCAGATGCTCCTATGGTGAACCTTACTCTAGACCAGAAATCGCCATGTGGCTGATACTATGGTGGGGAAGATTAAAATGATGTGCAGGGTATTTTTCAGGATTGGTTTTCTTTGTCCTAACGCTGCTCTTGATTTTTTTTTCTAGAGAAAAGATACGATATTGTCATTTCACAGAAACACAATGACCGTGGAGACCGAGACTGCAGATATAAAACACTTTCTCAGCACTTAAATCTTATGAGCATTGGGTTGTTGAAATGTTCAACTGCGGCCAGCCCGGGATCAGCAGCCCGAAAAGCAGAGGAGGTGAAACGCCTGAAATAAGCAGCTTTGTCGGACAGCTTTCATTTCACCCTGGTTTGCCGTCGAGACGTCAGGCGTGGTCGGCCCTGCTGCCACGAGTTTCTTGAGTAAGGCCGGCAACAGAATGTCAGCGGCGACGGACGAGCCAATACAGACCCAGAGGCTATTTCAAAGAATCTCCCTGGCGATCGTCAGAAGCAACGCCTTCTGTTATCACATCAGCAAGGCAGTCGTCGCTATCGTCCGAAACCGACTCCAGTCCCAGTGTTGATACGGCAAACTGAGCCTGACTACTGGTCATGAACAAAAGTTACTTTCGGATTCCTTGATATCGTTTTTTCTTTTTTTTTAATTTAAATTTGTGAAACCTTCTTTTTAACTCCTAGATTTATATGGAGAATTTCTTAGTTAAAATTATATTAAATTCGTGTTCGAATTGTATTCATGACTATGTACGAGAGTATTATTATGTCTGATCATGCTTGTATGCCACATCTTGATTAATTGTATAATTTTTATTTTTTTTATTAATTGTATAATATGTTTTAGACTCTCTATCGATCGATTGCTTGATATTGGAATATTATTAGAGTTGTTAGATCAGCATCTCGAGCATTTACACTAATTGTTCTCTAGATGGCTTTTGTTTCATGTATATTTGATTTTATAATATATGACCTGAATATCAAATAAGAGTCAAGTTGAAATGTTATCATGGCATTCACGCTTCTTATTTTTATAATGATATTATGCACACATAAGCAGAGGAAACAGCTGACTAGCATTAAAATTAAGGACGATGAAAGGCATCTCGAACACAGTAATTATTATACGTAGAACATGCTATGAATGTTTTCTGGGGTATAATTTTCCTTGCCATCAACAAATCCTGCCAAGTCCTATATTATCTCATCCGGTCTCACTTTACCTTACTTTATTACATTGTGCTGCATTACATGTATATTACATCACATTACATTACTTATTGGGATCGCTTGCCAAACTGTTCTGACCATCTTTTAGGGAAGGGCAAGGGGATCTTTAGACCGCTGGGAATCGATTCCCTAATAACATGGGCTAATGCAATACCTCCAGAGTCGCAAATACCACTGTTGCTGTCGCTACCACTGCCACTGCCGCTGTCGCTGCCACTGACTTCAGCACACCGCTTGGCACATTGTTTGGCGCATGATTTTTTGACATCGATAACGATTGCCAGAATCCCACAAACCAGCAATATTACCATCAAACCTGTGGGGATGTGGACATTTTTTGTACTCTCTTCTCAAACATATTGGTATTGATTTAAGCTATGTCTCACCTCTTCCCCCGCCCTCTCCCGTTCCCTCTTTCCCGTTCTCTCTCTCTGTCTTTCTCACTCTCTCCATCTATCTCCCCTCTCTCCTTCTCTCCGTCCGTTTGTCTCGGTCACCTATTTCTTTTTCTCTCTGGTTTTCTCACCTTGCCTGTTTTTCTGTCACTATTAGTATTTTAAACACCTACTCTATCTATCTGCCTGTGTGTCTGTATATTCATTTATCTCTCTCTCTCTCTCTCTCTCTCTCTCTCGTTCTCCCTCTTTTCTTTTTTTTCTCTTTCTGTTTATCTCTTTGTCAATCCTTTGTTCTCCCTACAAAGAACCAAGCAAATTACACATTGCCAGTACATGAATCATGTCATCACTTTCGACTCGACGATATATCAATAGTTTCAAAAATAAATATAAATATTTGTTTTGGTGCACAATTTTATGACTTGTTGTCACTTGATTAATATTTTAATTCCAAGGTGAAAATAAGGCACAGTTTGACGAAATCTTTATCATCACACAAAATAACAAAAACGGTGACACATACGTTACCAAGCCTTTATTATTATTTTAAAATATTTCTGGCCCGATATGGCCAATTATTGCCTGCAATATTCTCTTAATAGAAATTTGAAGACAGATAAAAGCATATATGGTCAAGCCTATATGTATGGGCAAGAGTGAAGAATTTAAAACCTAAGTGAAATATTGGCTGTTTACGAGATAGTGGAACTAAAATGGGCTGTGAAAGAAGTTTAGAACATCTTTTAAAGTACAATGATTATGTTTTATCATAAAGTTATACTATATAAAGATTTGCTTACACAGATCAGTCAACTGTTCTAAATAATTGCTTTTGTGGACTTCTGAAGCAGTGAGCAACTTTAAGGGATGGATGATTATGAACGATATTTCTAAGAGTGGAATCTCATAGGCCGGCATGATAGATGGTAAGATAGGGGAATATACGAAACTTAAATACCTGCCTGTAATAAAAGTATCATATTATATTAAGTTATATTGCTTTTAAAGTTCAGTTCTATTGAAGAATATAACATTTTAATGTGCCCTACAGCTAGGCGATAAGGGGGGGGGGGGGGGGAGGGTAATGTAATTGGCCATAATCTTGGAATAGAAACAGAAACTACTCAGAAACGGATTTTACAATTCTGTTCTTCACTGGCTTGTTCTGAGTTGCAAAGCAGTACCTGAAATGATACAAAATTGACTTGCAAATTTAGGAATGTAGACTGTTAGTTTACGAACCTCTCAGTAAGGAAGTGAAATGCGTTGTGGTCAACAAACTTTCGACAGGAATATCCTCGACTTGTCAGATGGATCATTTAGGCCAGTCCGGTGTCGGTGCAAAGATGTTCCCGGTTTATATGGCCATGGCAGTGTTGTCAAGCTCTGCACAGGACAGGACGATGTGTGCACAAGATGTGTTTTAAGACGTCACCGGTTTCTAAGACGTCATCGGAGGCACAGTAAAATACAAGCTGTCTCTGTGAAGATGACAAGAAATGTTCTTTTCACTGCTGAAACAATGTTTAGGAGCGATAAATATTGATACGATAAATATTGCGTTTATTCCATGAAGGTATCCTTTGTTCATATATTCAGATGGTGTTAAGCCGGAAAGCATAACGGAGTTACATAAACGTTCTGAGGGCCATTCGTATTTAGTATACACAGAATGTATGAAGTAAGCTTATTGTGTTGGATTTCTAGATAAGGCATTTTATTTTATGAGACCAAGCTATTCTCATTGTTTTTAGGGACCTTTTTCTAGGAATCCATTTGAAGACATGGAATTGCAGAAACGATTTCAGTTTACCTGATGATTTACAGCTTAACATCAAAGAAGAAATAAGTGATCTTACCATCTTAATTTGACATCCATCGACTACTTACGTAAAATATAAAAAAAAAAAAAGTATTGAGCAAAAGTATGTCTTTGCTTGCTTCGTGATTTTGTTCACAATTGAAGCCCGATTAAATTCATACTCAGTTGAAGACAATGAATAAAATATAATCTGGGACCAACTCTCACAACATCTGTTCTAAGTTGTCATAGTGGCTAGACTATATTTTTACTTAGTGATCAAATTCAGATGCTTCTTATCTCTCCCTTAATCTGCAATGACCTGGACATCACTTGCTGAAGAAGACATTCTCTCTGTCTGCTGCGATCATGTACCAACAGACCAACGGTCTATATCTGTCAGGTTGATATGGTTGTATTTTTGTCGGTCTGTCCTTTCTCCTACTAAGCCCTTTCTATGACATCCTTGCAAGATTTCTTTTAGGAGTTGTCCTATCCTGAAGTGGTTTCCGATAACATCACTTCATTTGTGAGCAGATCTTAGCAATAGTCATAAATTTATTGGCGTAATAATGCAGATAACGTTGTTGACTTCATATGGTCACTTTTGATCCATGGAATTCTCAAATCCAGACATATGAAATAAAAAAGCTCAATCTCGTTTAATTAATATTACAGGGGATATAATGCTAACAGTTTTTTCTCATCTAACAGTTTTTGTAACTTGCCAGTTGACAAATATAACTTTGACTGACAAGTTAATGAAAGTCAAATATCTTAGAACTGTTTTCCTACGAGCTGATCAGCAGCTGCTGTTACTGTTTGTTTTTGAAGAAAGATTGAGGGTTTGTGTATAACTTTCCACTTCCAAACGAAAAGACAAGGTTGAAAGCTGACCAACGCAAAATGAACAATGCAGAGAGTAAAGGGGAAAGACAGACAGGCACAGAATATAAAGTGATATTTAGAGAGACACAAAGACTAACACATAAGGAGCAGAGAGAAAGGTAAAAGGAGGCAGGGAAAAAGGAAGTAGAAGATAACAATGATTACACTGGTTATCCCTGATATATCGGAAGAAAAACCAAGGCATTCTGTACAGGCACTCTTACTTTTTCTCCAACATGTACATGACAAATTGCAAAGGGTGAAGAGAAATATTTTGCCGCACCAGATGTCGCTCTTGGCTCTTTTGTTCAAAATAATCCGAGCTGAAAGTGAACATGTTTTATCTCTACTCAGGCAAGCCTGGTCAATACTAGGGAATACTTGGCTGTGAGTCGATCTGTTTCAAGAGAGCGGTTCCTAAACTTTCCTCATTATTGTCCCGTCACTTACCCAAACACATGTCCTAATCTGTTCTGTTCTTGATCTTCTGTTTCTTCCAAGGTGCCTCAGATATCTATGCTTTAATCTATGCCAGTCTATTACATTTTGTGCACTGGGTTCCCGTTATAATTTTGATACTGGGACTTGTCACATTTCTTCTCTCTTTCTAGTCCTATAGTTAAATTTACAATACAGACCATATAAAGGAAAACTATTATCTTAATTCATGCGATTATTGCCCACCAGTAAAGGGTAGAAAGTGATACGATTTGGCACATATTATATCTGCTGATGATCCTGGACAGTTGAATTTTCTTGAATGATAAGAAAGAGAAATATTATAGATAGCACAATTTCTTACTTAAGCTTGAGGACAGCAAAGATTGTAGGATGGAGGAAATAGACTATCTGAGACAACTCGGCAACTTGTAAACTGTTCCTCTTAAACTCGGTAAGTTTTGATAGCAGGGCTAACTCTTGCCATTAATCATTTGAATCTATATTATCTACAATATGAGTAATAACTGAAACAGTGAAACCAATGTTCATTGTTATGTTATTTGATGTCGCGGCAGTCATTCTAATGCAAATGAAATGGGTATAATAATATATACTCTGAGCATGCCTCATTAGTAATCCATCTTCTGTTTCTTTGATCCACATCCATTTTTCCTCTTACATTAAATCTTTTTCCCCTATATTGTTCCTACTAGATACACTCTGCTTCTTTCCAGCTAATGTCAGGGTAAATAATGAAACATGAAACAACAAAAAACAATTATCTCGTCATATATGGGATACATTATAAACAGGTTTTCTATCTCCAAGTCAATAGCATGGATTTGAAACAAGGTTGATTTGTTTATTGTAAGTCGTTATGTTTTTTACTGGTGAAGTAAGAAAATAATGCCTGGTAGAAGGTAAGAAGTACTGTGCGTGAATGTTAAGTTGTCTGCTTGATATGAAGTTTTTGAAAATAGATTGCATGAATCATGGCCGATGCCAAACTCATCTAATGTCCAAGTGCGAAACATAATGTTCTGTCGTTGTAGCCTGCTGCTACTGTTGATGCTGTTGTTGTTATTGTTGTTGTTGTTGTTAACATGTTGTTGTTGTTGTTGTTGTTGTTGTTGTTGTTGTTGTTGTTCTTCTTCTTCTTCTTCTTCTTCTTCTTCTTCTTC
>JBCEWB010230011.1:0-23842 GCA_039654565.1 Peronia peronii
CAATTTGATAATTGTGTTGACTTGTGATCAGAACTGACAATACATGTATTCTCAAAGAATAGACCAAATAAATGCAAATAATTGATTTTAACTAGCATTTAATGAAATAAAGTAGAGTTGAGCCAGATGTCTCACTGTAAATTATCATTTAAATTATAAACCAACCAAATTCCTTCATTGATTCAGTGAAAAAAAAAAAAAAAAAAAAGAGTTTTCCCGTGCAAAAAGGAAGGTGGGGAGGAGGCACAATAAATTTGTTTGAAAGCCGGAAGGTTATGTGGACTTGGAATCAGGTTTAGATAGGCCTAAATGTATGTGTCTGCTCTTATTCTCCAAATATCAATTGCTAAGCGTAGCATTTTGTGGAATTGATATAGAGTTGTAGTAAACATTAATTAAATCAGAGTTAAAGTGAGAGGAATGGATTGCATAACACTTTTATAGCAATAGAATTAGTTGAAATGCTCCTGTACAAAGAAGTACTATTACTAGGCCAGAGTAATGTTGCACTGATGTATGCTGTGCTGCACTGATTAAGGATATAGGACCCAGCTATTGATCTTCTCAGCTGTGCACCATTATAGAAATAAGGTGCCTTGGTATAGAACAGTGCCTAACAATCCCATGAATTTAATGCTCTTATGTGAACAGAATGAGAAAAGGATAATTCTTTTTGATGTGGGTACATAACTGCTCCTGTTCCTGAATAGCTCAGGTTTGTGTGTTACCTTCAAGTCATACTCTATCACTGTTAAATGATGATGTTCCACAGCTATTATTATAACATTCGAATAAGCTTTATATCTCAGTATTATTTTCTCAACAATCCCCTTTGTCATCATAAGCATTTTCAATCAACAACTGCATTGGTACCATTATTACAGAAGATTAATAATATATCATTTTTAACTTTTTATCACTCATATTATCTACAGTTTTTTCATTACTATAAATATTATTTTTGATATTTTTTATCTCCCTCACAGCTGGTTGAAGAACATTCTATTCCCATTATGTCTAACATTCTGGGTGAAAATGTTTAACTAAACAAAGATTTGTTAACACTTGAGGTATATGAATACATGATAAACATGTAGCATATCATACAACTTTAAATTCTTCAACTCTGATAGGCATATCTCTAGCCATTGTTCAGATATATTCTTATTTGCTTCACATCAGCCATTGTTTAAACATGATTTTCAACACTTTTAGGTGAGTAAATATTCATTTAACTTTGAACTAATGAAAGACATTTAGAGAAAACATAGCTTTATCATTTTATTTTCAAGCAATCCCCAATTACATTTTACTGTTGTTAGCTATTGATGTGCTGAGCTGCTAGTATATGTCTCATCTGATGGGGCACAGCTAGTGAAATGGAGAGTTTAGTGGTTTAGATTGAAGAGTTAATTTTTTAAATTTTTTTTTTATATTTTAGCTATACACTTCTCTAGAAATGTATTTATTTCTAGTCTTTTAATTTTTTTCCCAGTCCTGTATCACAAACTTTGTATTCCTGATATGTGTATCTGTGTTCCTTAATAGGTTTGGGTTCATTTTTATTTACTATACTGATTTAATTTTTTCAGTTATGTTAGGAAGATGTCACTTCTTTCCTTTTATTTTCCTTTATTTATTTAGTGTCTGTCTTGTCATTTTGTTGTTGTTTCTGTGCTCTTGTTCTTTCTTGTAGTTTTGTGTTGTTGTTATTGTTGTTGTTCTTAATTGAGAGTTTTAGTATTTGTGTTTAGGAAATGTTAATGAATCTGCAGTCAGTAGCTCCAATAAAGGAGTAAGTTTAAGGAGGCAAGAATGGTTAGATTTGTGATATTCCTTGTCTCTTCACTGTCTTCACTGTTTCTTTCATTTGTCTCTCTCTTTGTGTGTCTTATGTTTATTTGTCTGTTATTCAGTCATATGTCATTATGCATTAATTTTCCTTTTTTTAAATTTCCCATGGCTTTCTATATTAATCAGTTTCAAGGATAGTATCTTAAATTGTTGCCATTGTATTTCTCCCCAATAATATTGTATGACATCTCATTTTACACTAATTTATTAATAATTATAGCTTTGACACACAAATTTGCCTATTCATTTCTAATTTTATTTTCTGGGTGTTTTGTTTCTATATGCCAATATCAATACAATAAATCAGTTGTCAATATTTCTAGCATTCCAACTTCTTGCTTCCTACATTCATACACGTATAACAATTATCAATACCTGCTTCTTTTTGCCTCTATTATGACACATATCTCTATGTTAGATGTGCTTATTTTCAGTAACTTGAACTTAATGGATAAAGTTGATTTTTCATCATAATTATAAAGGTTAAGTAAGAAAATGGATTTTAATTGTGATGCAAGTATAAGGAAAAAATAAATAGTAATAATATTTGCTACCCTTACTCATGAAATTTCTTTTCTGTTTTGACATTTAAAAAAAATACATGCCGACTTTTTGTGAGGCAAATATGATTATATTAATTATTATCACTGTTTATCATCAATTACAATGACTTATACAAAAAAGAATTTAATGAATAATGGGTGAACACTCTATTGGTCATTAGTTATAATAGTACATATATATAATATTGTAGGCCTGTATCTGGTAGTTTTTAAAAATGAAATATAGAAACACCGAAATTATGTAACAGCAAAGTTCACAACATGAGACTAGAATTGAGGAAAGTGAGAAATAGGAACTGAGGAATCCAGAGAGCTAGAATCAAACTGAAATTCTACTGAAATATCAAGCATAAGAATGTGTATAATTAGACACCTGGACTTGTCCCATTCAATGCATCTCTTTGAAAGCAAAAAAGAAAGAAAAAAGAAAAATATTAAAAAAAAAAAAATAGATATTAATACTGGGGAAATAAGATTTTCATTACTAGAATAGTTCTCCTAAAAACAGTTGAAAAGAATACTTAGTTGCTTTTTGAGAGTTATTTCAGATTTTTATTTTGATCATGTGATGTGCATAATTTTGCTCAGAGACTTTTGTTCTTGACTTCAATTTCAAGGCTGATTTGCTGACATTGACTATTCTAATTCATTTTGATTGCTTTCTCTTCTTCAACATCGCCAGCCTTTCATGCGCATTCACTATTTTCATTTTTCATCTTTTAATCATTTTCATAATCTTCAATTGATATTTATCGGATTGAATATTCAGGACCAATATTATCAAACTTCAATCAGAGTAGTTGTTTTTGTAATGAAACCAAGGTACCACAGAGACTGTCATTACAAATTCATATTTATACTGATCAATATGACATTACTCTCAGAAATATCAGGTCAATATTTGTAGGCGACTGCATTTGTGATGGTTTAATTTTTTTTTTTTTGAGCCTTATTCTTCTATTGTCGTTTTTTTATCCTCAGTTCTGTCAGCAGATAAGGTTCAAAAGGCAAGCATCGCTGCTGGTGTGGTCGCCGTGGTCATCGTTGTTACTGTCATTATTGTCTATCTAATTATCAGGAAACGGTAAGACTCGAGAGAAACATAGGTAATTTGTATAGTTATAGTAATACCAAATATGTATGGGAAAAATTGCCCCATGGTCACTTTAGTTATTATAAAGCCTCAAGTAGGTCTTTTTTAATAGAAAAAAGTGAAAAATCATCAGCTTCATAGTTATGTGACCAGTCACTGTAACTATCATTGTATAACCTTTTGATGGTTACAGTTAACATTCCAAAAAAGTGTTATGGAGTATTCCATGAAATTCATCTCCTATATGAACGAAACATTAAGTGCATCCCAGTTTTCTGATATGTTGGCAATTCATTCTATGACACCATTTGATCAAACACTTTATATGTAACATAACTGCTCATTAAAAAATGCTTCATAAATATTGAAACCATATGCTTTTTATCTTATAACGAGATGTGCCATCATCATTATGTGGCGCACTACCGTTTGAGACTGGTGTCAAAGACTAATTCATTCATTCGCTTTTTCCTGTTGGTTTCAATTTTTTCATGAGAGTCAATGACATTGGCCATTCATCAGGTTGAACAAGTCTTACTTGCTTCCTTGTTCTTCAGTTGCTATCTTTAATTTTGTTATTTTTGTTAGGAGATATTCCCAAATTTTTCCTTCTTATTTTTTTTTCTCTTTTTTCGATCATGGCTTATAAATAGTTGTGTCTTATTTTGATCATCTATGACCTGTTCTTAGGTATAGCACCAATAGAACTTTACTTTTGCTTCAATATAAGGGACAGTAGCAACAGCATATTGATGATTTTGCACTGTTCATCACCTTACTCTCAGCAGGAAACAGAGAAAGCAGAGGGCAGAGGCAAATGGACAGGCAAATGGACATGCAGGCAAAGCTTTAATTGCTGATATAGATAAAGGGGTAAGCACAGGAACTCTTGCTGTGGCTGACCTTGGGTTAAATTCTCTGTGGTGAAAAAGTTTCATTTCTTAGCTGGTGCTTGTAAATGTGGAAAATTAATTTATTGCATTGTTATCTTTTATACAGATAAGGAAATTTAAAAGCAGGATCAGATGGGACATAATTAGTGACATCTTAATAGAGAACAGAAAAGAATAAGGATAAGGGGAAAGAATGGTAAAAGTGGGAGGAGTTCAGATGATACATAAACCATGCAAAGTAATATTCCCTTATGGATGATATGAACTCTTCAAGCCATCTGGAAGAGTAAGCAGAATAAAAACAAAAATACTGGTGAAAAATGCAGTCAGTTGTTTTACTCATAATTGGCATGATCTTGACCAAGTTTGATTTTTTTTTCCCTCATTTCTCTCATATATAAATGACCATGACCAGCCAGAAAAATTTGGCTTATACTCAAGTTGACTTTAACATCTGCATTTTACCTAGATATTGCCTTAGTATTGGGAATCTCCAACCTTTTTATCCAGAAAGCCAGAAGCTGAACTCAAAAGAGTTTGGAGATGAGGACTCCTAAGGGCTGGAGAGAAATATCATAATCGTGAAGGCACAGCCCCAGTTTCCATTAATGATTGATCTTGTTCACAATCCCATAGAAATAATATTATTACATTCACACTTAATGATGAACTAATAACAAAAAGCATGCGAAGTTTTAGCAGACTGCACCTCAAAATAAACTGGGTCTTTGTCAGTTAACATTTCAGAGCCAGATGAGTGTTAAAGCTATTTATCAAACTTCATTTCCAATTTCTCAAAATGGCTCAGCCTGTCTCTGAATTGAATTTTAGCAGCCACTGTTTCTGCACTTGTTTTCTTGTTTTGTTTTGTTTTTTTATTTTCATGCTTAGAAAATAAAGCTGGGACAAACAACATTATTTTCTCCATTTTAATTAGGATTGTGGGACACAGCAGTTGAGTATGTTTTCACAAACCTCGTGTTACACAGAATAGTACAATAATCCAAGGTTTTTGATGACACACATATGTAGTACCAAAGAATGATAGATGGCCAAAGATCAAGTATTGTATGAATGAGCCTAGGGAGCCTCTTGCAAGCCATGGCCATAAGCTAGAAACCCTTGCTAGATATGAACGGCTTAGACCAATTTCAGCAGAATGTGTTGCTTATTATATCCTTATGACAGAACTGTGACCAAGAGATAAAGTATTTTCCAGACACATGAAATGAACAATTTGCAACACAATTAAATGATGACACAGTCCATTTCTTCTTTTGCTAGTGAGGAGTTTTTTTTTTTTTTGCAATGGGAATCTAATAGCTAGACAATCATGAGTAATAGGATCTTAGAGTTTGTGGAGAACTACTTTCTGAATTGAAGACGATGGCTTGGTTTAGATATTAGTGTGATAATAAAGCCATGATCAAATTGGAGTAAAGTTAGAAATATAAAATTACTTCGCTGGCACCCAAAACATTAATTGGTAACTGATGGGTTGCTAGAGAAAAGATCACCTTAGGTTACAAACATTCATACTCTGTTTGAACTTAAGCAATTCATGATAGAAATGATTTCAATCAATCATACAAGCATTATCTTTACCTTGTACCTTGCATGAATAAACTTAATAAAATCTCCGCAATACCTGATTTAGATAGGTATCATTATGATGAACAGCAGCATTACTTACTGGCTGTAATAATCAAGCAAAAACTAGTGATGCTGATTTTTCATGTTAGCTTTACCAATGAATGGTTGATGGTGGAGTTAATACAGTGGAATGAGCACAAACCAGAGGGTAAAAAAAAATACTTTATTAAGATACAGGTAATAAAACTAGGGTTCCAGATGGGATGGGAACTGTGAGATATTTGATCAGTGAGCTTCTGAGATATATTTAATACTAAATTTTTGATGATTTTGTTTATATCTTTCAGACCACCTTTGATGACGATGTAGAAAAGTGTACAGATGTATGACACTAGTCAGTGTGCATCATGTGTCACATCGTCTTGGAAACATACTGTCATGGGTCACTGTTATATGCAAATGATACAACTGGAGAAATCTCATGGTGAACTGGAGACATCTCACATTGTCCAAATAGCAACGAATGCTTTCATTTCACATCTTCATAGCTTGTCTTCTGCCTTAGTTTGGATTTGTTTGGGTTTTCTTTTACCATCAGAATTTCATGACAAGTGCACCAGTGTTCTCTGGGGACAAGTTTCCTCTCTGGCTACCTTAGTATAACATCAATCTGGCCAAAATCAGATCTAGATGTTTATTAAATATCTATATCTGATTGAGATAACCCTGAGAATAATAAATAAGAAATGAGCCTCAGAAATTAAAAAAATGTATATAAAAATCACTTTTTAGCATTGGTCGGTCATTGAAGACTTCAAACTACATGTAAGCCAATGAGAAACAATTATAGTGCAGAAGAAAGAAAAGTTATGTAAACAGTCCTTGTCAGTGTTGGCTTTTGTTTATCAGATTGTCTTTAGAGACAAACTGATGATAGTATCATTTACTTATGACCGTGACCAGCAGAAACTTTTTTTTCCTTCAATGCTTGTTATAATTTGTGAAGATATAATGGGAAAGTCCATCAAGCACAGGTGAGAGGATGGTGTGAATGAAGGACACTGAAGTCAAAGCTTTTGTTCAAGATAACTCTTTTAGGAACAACTCCTTGGTATAATAGTGATTGCATCGAGAATGTTGTTAAAGAATTTCACTTCTTATCAGTCATGAAACAGAAAGACTGTCATTTTTCTAGTTTCAAATGCTTTACTTTATGAAAGAAAGCAATATTTAATCTGTAAATTGGAATGATAGAGTTAATCCATATCCTCTCATTTTGACATGAAACGACTAGTTGCAATGACATGATGACTTGGAAGGAGAAAAGTTTTAGGTGCATGACCATTGGATGTTTTTGGGATGGAATTGTTTATTTTACAAATCTTTGATCATTGATCACTTTCTACACAATAAGGTGAAAATACATGTATATGGTCTTTATCATTATGGCCCGAGGAAAGTTCAGGTCTGATGATTGATATGATACAACAAGAAAGTTTGTCCTGCAAAGAGCTAAACAAGGCCATGGTTACATAGGATATAAGATCATGTGAAGTATGGTTTCCTGATATCCACAAAGGGCTGGACCGATCCATAGCACACATGTGACATGAGCACAGACATGTGAAGGATCTTTGACCTGCCCTTTTGATGTTCTCTGAAACAACTATTATGCATCGTTATATGCATGGAGTGTGCATGTGCTGACATAATTGTGGTTATTGTGTATCTCAGAGTCTCATATACTATCACTTTGGTCACAGTGGTTATCTCTAATAGACCGTTTGTCTTTTTTGTTATGGTGTGATACTGTGCAGGGAAGTAACTACGTAGACCCCCACAGGGGTCTACCTAGCCATGGTGTCTAGGTAGATCCCCAAGGAGACCCCCCCCTCTCCTGCACCACCACCACCACCACTTTTGGCGTTTGTACTTTGCAATCCCGAATCTTTGTCATAAAAAGAGACGCCTGCAAAATGATTTCAATTAGATCTAGATATCTGGATATGTTATTGACAAATCATCACGTTTATAGACTATTATATTTTGAACGCATCCGACGGTTCTGTCGCAACTGGTTCAGCAAGTAGAAGCAGTTTGCCTTAGATCTTGATCTAGATCTAGAGCTGTATCAGCAGAAGTTTAAGAAGAATCTATTAGGCCTTCTGCTTCAGTCCCATAATTTGTCTTTCTCTCAATATTATAAACAAACACGTGAGCCTTGTTGCGTACATGGACATTGTTTGTATTTTGTTTCCAAATGTTAACATCACCATTGATGAAGTACGAAGTGCTTTGCGAAATTCAATTAGATCTATGAGGGAGCGGTGTCCGTTCCTCGACAACGTGATTGGGTGAACATCACAACCTGACGATAAACCCTGAAATTTTTTCGAGACACATTTAACAAAATGAACGATTTTACGATGATTGTAGATCTACAGAATTACAATAATTACATGTAACTATAGTGTCGAGGAATGCTCGATTGTAGTCAGCCATCGATAAAAGGCACCAATCGATAAGAACCGGAAGACAACATTCCAAACTTACAAAAAAAAGGTTAGATTTTATATTCGTTTTGCTGATACTTTGCCAGTTTCACATATTTTGCGTATTTATTAGCATTGTCTTGTATTTTTGGCCAATTTTGTGTAAAAAATAAATAAAATACACAGCTATTGCTGGTTGACACATCTAGCCTGTGCTCATATTCAGGTGGTTTATTAAGACCAAATGGGGGTCTACCTAGCCTCTTCCTATACCGTGTAGTGTGTAAGTTTGTGCAGTCGTTGTTGTTGTTCTTGTTTCATGATTGTTGCTGTTTCCTTTTGGTGATAGATGTATGTGGTAAATGGGTTATATGTATATGGGCCATGATATTGTGGAAGTACAGAATTTGATTTGTATATATATATATATATATATATATATTTTATATGTACAATGAAAATATCCTCCATTTTTTTATTAATTCATTTTTTCAAGCAGTGGCTCCATACTTTGGCATTGAATGGGGAAGATAGTGATCAAAAGAAAAAGAGAAAGGCAGAGAGAACAAGAATTTGTGCATATGTATTTTTATGTATGTATGAGGGTATGATAGAGAAAAAAAAAAGAGAGAGTAGAAAGAAAGAGAGAGATATAGCACTGCATGAGTGACCAGATTCAGTGCATTCTACATCTTTGTCAGTAAACTGACAGTCTGATTAACAGGCACACTAATGCAGCTCTCTCCTGTATTTCTCTTTCTGCTTTGCTCCCTCATTTCCCTCATTCTCTTCTATCTCTGTTTCACTGTGGCAGTGAAGAAAAGACCCTGAATAATCTGTCAATGAGGCAATGACCATGAGCAATCTCTCACATTATGTTAAATAGTAAACACTGAGATAGTGTGGATTCTTTGAATCTCATAATTGTTGGTGTCAGTGTATACTGATAGGGGAGTGTATGAATAAAAAGCGTCAGGTAAGTGAAAAAATTATCAATAACAATTGTAATATTGCTATACCCAGATCCCTTGAGAACTGAATATCGCTTATTTGCTTATATTGAGTGTATGTCCAAGACTCTAACTTCCAGTAAGAAAAGGTAAAGATGAATAAACAAAAAATATAAAGCCATATTTCACACTGTTTTAATGTAAATATATGCAGTGTGTAATCAATTTCCACACAACATGCAAGGTACACCCAAAAACAAAAAACACTGAGCAAATGATAAATGTGTATTTGTCATGTTGTAGCAACATTTCCCAAATTTTAAGTTATTTACCTGAGCAAGAAATATTAAAATAAAAAAGTGGAAACTGTTGACATTGAAAATAGACTGTTACAAACAGGATGTTCAGAGGTAGAGTGAGTGAAAGAGATAGGAGCCCTGGAATGCTGTATTAAAATTGGAGACAGAGGATAACAAGAAGAATGAGCATATAGTGCTGTCATTCAAGTGCTTGATGAGCAAATCTACAATCTTGGAAAGAAATTAATGCATTCTTGTGCATATATATGTCTCTCATTCTTCATTTTTTATTGCATTGTATTTTGTTATTCTTTTATGTCATTCATATGTACCACATAAGCGTCTATTTATTACATTGCAGTTTGATGCATACCTCACATTCTCCTTGTCACAGTGTGTTTGTCCTTTGTCAAACAAATTTAATGTACACATATTTTTAAAAACACCCTTGTGTTTTGGGTAGGGAAGTGATAATTAACTTTTGATGTTTTAAAGATCTTTCCAGTTATTCACACCATTGGATAGGTATCACAGTTATGTTTTGGTTTTGCCTTTCAACCATCTTTTTTTTTAGGGTTATCTCAATAGGCATCATATATATAACATCACTTTAATCATCCATACATATCCAGCTCTCCAGTATAAGTAGCTTTTTGGAATTTGAGTAAGCAGCTTCTGACCACAATATGTTAAGATGCAGTTTGCAAAATTTCAGTGCATACAAATTCTCACCACTAGCAGTGCTTTGGGTCTGGCTATAAGTGCCAATAATTACACAAGGTTTATAAGACGGTTTAAGATTGCAATCACAATGTCAGCATTAATGGTCAGTCTTCAATTAATTACTCCCTTTATCCACCATTTATTTTAGTATAAATTTCAATTTGTTCATTAGGTTCTAATCTACTAAAACAATGGAAAAGTTTCCTGCATTTTTTATTGCAAAAGACTCACCTTGTCTATAATGGGATATTCTTCTTTTGTCAGAAATACCTATTCTCTGGCTTTAAATCAGCAATTCCACCAGTTCATTATAATACAGATACACCCCACCCCCAAGATGTTGTCTTGTTTTTCATTAATGTGTTTTCATTTTTAGTCATAACTTGTTTTGATTCATTCTGATAGACATCTTTTAAGTGGTCTTGGTTACCTGTATTATTAAGATATTCCTTTAAAGTTATTGGCATTCTTGTAATATTTCCTGCCCAGCTTGGGCATTTCTACTGTGTCTATGTCAAATTTCAAACCTAGACATTATCTTGAAGGCTTCATTAAATAACTTTGTGGTGGTAGTGATGATCAGTTGATGTAAATTTCTCCTAAAATGGAAATGGCATTAATTTGCTGAAATTTCAGTTTGAAAATGGAGGTAGATAAGTCATGATCGCTTCTGAAGATGATTTTTTCATGCCTGACAATAACTTTGATTGCCAGCAGTTATTTTCTTACTTATGAATTCATGTAGCAAGTGATGGATATAGTTAGTACCCAGAATGGATGTCAGTTGAGGAATTTGTTAGTGTTATTTGCCGTGCAGGAGTTTCAGACACAGTCAAATAGTTCCAGGCAACTTTTTCACTGTCTTCTGTCCTTGTCATTTTTTTAATTTTCAGGAGTCAATATCTATAAGAGAACTGAAAGAGTCCTGTTTCCTTATATCTCCAGCAAGGATTTTGTCACTGTGCATTAATTTTGACACAAAATTTTTCGGGGTAACATCATATTTTTTATTTTATTTTCAATTTTTTTAATTTGACAAAAAAAGTGATTGACTTGACTCTTTTTTATTGTTCTTGTTGTCTCTGTTGCTTTTTTTAATCACATATGAAATAGAATAAGCTACTATTGTTGCCTGAGTCACAGTTTTAATCTGACAAATTGGTCTGCAATTTTTAACCTGAAAATGAATGCATTATGATCATGCTGGTCATAATATTATTATATGTGTGGATGAGTGGATGTATGCTTATTATTTATTTATTCTGTAATTTTTATGTATGGGTTATTCTTGCCATGTTTGTGATTATGCTCATTCTTAATCTTGTTTCCTTGGATGTAATGCTTGTAGCCTATGGCCATGCTTAGGCATTTTGCTAACTAGTTTTGTTTATTTCTTTTTGTTTCATCTTCTGCTCAACATTTTAGATTAAATTAAGTCGTACCAACTCACTATTTCACAGCTATGTGAAACAATAACGTTCAAAAGATGCTGAGCATTATTGAAATCACATGAAATTTTCTTTCTTTTATTCAGCTTATTTATGGATCTTTGAAAGCAAAAAAAAATATGTACTGAAAACAGCAATAATATCCTTTTCTTTTTTTTACCCCAAATCATACCTTGAGCAAAGGAAAAAACACTAACCTATCCCTAATCATAGATTGTAATTCAACTCCTTAAAGTTCCCTTCCTCTGGCATAGACTGACAGATATGCTATGGACAATAATTTTTTTAGTCCTCCACTTCCTCCAGAAATATGTAAGCATAGATAACATGCTGCCTAATTTGCTACCCAATTTCTCTGAAGATTTTTAAGCATTTAACTTGCAAGGGGTTTTTGTCACTGTCAGGAGATATGACGGTATTTCAAATTTTGTGTGGCTGATTGTGTACATTTGTTATTGTTATAAACAGCATGATTACAGACATACATGCAATGTATTATACCTTTCCTTTTCATTAAATTTCAGTGTACATTATTATTATTATTACTCATGGTGTATCATTCCCAAACGTTAGGAGGTTTACACTGCGGTGTGCATGTGCTTATGATATAAGCAGCTGCTGTTTTCAGTTAGTCATACAAACTTCATGTTGATACAAATTTGATGGATTTATTCAAGAAAAGGAAAACTGTAGAAAATTACTCTGTCCTTTTTTTTTTAACATTTATCTCCTTAAAGGTTTCTTGGGATGAGAAAAAAAAGGAAAAATGGGGCAGGATATGAATTTTTTCTTGGAACTTGATGCTTATGGTTGACAGGCATATAAAGGGATATAAAGGGAGGGAAGAGTGGGAAGTGTCATATTACTGTTTCTAATCTAGCAGTGTCAAGTTTGGACAACTACAGTGATGTATCACAGCATCAAGAAAACTACACCCTGATCCTTTTAATACATAAAATGCTGTCCTCCCTCCTCATGCTTCTTCTTTCTCAAAACATGCTTGCTGATTAAGCATATCTGACATAAAAAAATCATGGATCCATGATGTCTGTCTGATACGAATCAGTAAAATTATATCAATACAGTTAAAGATGCCTGCATCCAGTCTATGCAGACATTTAAGTATGTCCTTTTTTTTCTTTATTTCATAGGTTGTTTGGCCCTTACATAGTTCAAGAAACATGAAGACACACTAGTGTTCGATGTCTTTGCAGGTCTGACAGGCATAGCATAACTGACTTTGTATTCATATAAAGTGACTTTTAAATACTATTTTTATTTTTATTTTCTCAGCTAGCTTCAGTCAGCTTGTCTGTCCTTGTGTATGAACAGAGCTTCAGTTATTATTCAAGCAGTGAATTTCCACTTGTCATTCATAGGACATAAATTTCATTTTAGTTCTGGTCTTTGAGATAAAGTCTTAGTGAGGGTTAGAATAAACAATGATCTTTAAATCAGCAGAAAAGATCTTTGAAGAATAGCTTACATGAAAGAAATATTGAGTATTAATTTTTGCCTGGGCAATGTTTTGAATGTATTTCAAATAGTTAAAAAGTATTGAATTCATCATCGTAAAATTTAAAAATGAAAAATCTGACAGGATGTTTTGGGGGTTTGGCATAATGGTAGATTTGTAGATTTACTGTTTAATTTTGGTTATTTCATGTCATTAAGACATTCTTCTGGCTTTAAATGATATGGTTTCTATTTGTCACTGTTGCAATGTAAAAAATGATTAAAGGTTAATACATGTAATGTTTCTTGTAAGACTTTTCATGTTTGTTATTCTATCTCATGTTTTGTTTTGTTTACTCAGTCTGGTATATTACATGTATGTCAGTACTAAGATAATAAACTTTATTTGTCTCTCTGTTCATTTCATGTTTACCTGCCTATCTGTCTTAGTCTGTCTCCATGTCCGTTGCCTCTTTGACTGTCTGCCATCCTGACTGGTACTTGTCTGTTTGTCTGTTGTTCATTTATCTGCCTGTTTGTTGCATGTCTTTCTGATTGCCAGTCAGTCTATTTTTCTTGTACTAATACGTGTGGCAGTCTAGAAAAGGGTATAATAGCTGGACATTTTACTTTTTGAATGTTTGTTTCTGCAACTAGAGCTTTTACCGATTATCTAACTTTTTAAATTTTTAAAATATTCTTAAAGTTTTTTTAAATGAATTTTTAAAGATGACCAGGTGAGAAATATTCATTTTGAGAAAAACAGGATTAAAGTTTCAAAAACAAATTTTGATGAGTTTCAGAGAGAAATGAGTGAGATATCATCCTTAAAGAACATACTCTTATTTAGTTTTCTTCCCTTTGTTGTGGTTAGATCTGATAGTTATTTAAAGAAAAAATACATTTGCAATACAATTCAATGTGGCAAAACATCACTAGATCAAGCCGAAGTGACTGAATGAAGTTGATTGAATTGGCTCTTTTTTTAAAATTTGTTTGATGACTCCAAATTGACTATTTTTACCTCTGGCTCAGAATCCATGAGTGCAACTGTTAGGTGCTTTTCCAGAGCCCACACATATATTATGTTTGTCAATATTTAGAGTTGTCAGTTGTCAGTCTAACAAATTGACATGGCTAAGATTATATTCTAACAAATTCATGTATGATAATGGGCTGGAGTAATGAAACAAATCATGAATACAGAATTGTCATTATCTTGACATTAAGAATAAAGAAAATATCCTATTTCAACAATAATACCAAGAATAATGATACTGATAAAAATAACAACATATTAATACTAATGGTAATACTAATATTAACTGAACATTAAATACACGGTATTACTGTAATATAGCCCAAACCACAATCTAGTGCTAAATCGTAAGTTAACATTTACCACTATTTTTCAATGATAAGAATATGAAAAACAAATCATTGACATCAACAACATGCTAATGTCATTTTGTTTTCAATCTAAAATTCTCAGTCATTATCATAGGTTCAAACTGTGAGAAAAGGACTAACATTTTATGTTTCCAAAATTTTCCATGGACAGCTAGCTGTTCATCGATATGACTTTAAGCAGCGCAAGTTCTTCATTAACCCTCTATGACCCAACCATACCCATTGACAGCAAAAAAATTATTTTTTATGTAAAACATGCTTTTTTACCTCTAACTAAGGCAGAGAAACATTCATGTTAGAAAAATAATTGTTATTTATTACGTAATCACATGTAGCATATATCAGTGGTATAGCAAGCAACCCACTCAAGTTAGACTGAGTACTTTTTTCACCAGAGAGTGAAGACTGGCGTCAAATTATTATAAACAAGAGGTTTTTCGTGGGATATTTGCAGATTTTTCCTGCATTTATATTGGTCAGTTTGACTCAAGATGGTGTCACAGTATGTATTTTTAGCTCTTCTTGAAGGGGGGGGGAGGGGGGGAGGGGACCCGAAATTCCCAAATTTCGGACTTACGCGGAATGTTTGTTACACCGACGTCATAACTGAATCTCACTTTCTATGTTGCATACATGCAACATGAAAAAAAAATGTTAGACTGAGGATTTAATGATACAAATTTAAGTTCTCTTGGTTATTTAAAATCAAGCAAATACATTTTGCACTATTCAAAAGCCCATAGATTGCACGTCAGTAATTAAAAAATATATATGTGAAAGATTAATGTTGCATGTCTGCTTTATACATCGTTTCTGGACTTCCTTACATCCACTGATTTTTTTTTTTTTTAGTGGAACGTTATGAAGCAATTTCTGTTTTAGTTAAGGCTGAGACTGAAAGCGTATTTGACACATGAAACGAATTTGAAGCCATCACATTCTCCATTCTTGCACCGTCCTCTTTTGTTTTCCCATTTTCGGAGATGGTCGTATCTGTTAAGCCAGATGTCACTTTAGTGGGCGCTCGGCAGATTTGCTTGGACTCAGTAGGTCGGATAGATGTTAGGGAGAGACGCCCGATGTAACTGACGAACATGGATGTCCAGCAGCCACTCTGCTTTGAAACTCAGCTAATCTACGCCTTTAATTGTTTCCATTAAGGCATATATTTTGTTGCTTTCAGTCACCGCACACTCTTAATATGTCATCTGTTACCAGTTCTTTGAAGTATTGACATGATATTTTCAAGATGAAGAAGTCTGATAGAGTTTTTAGCTGATCGGTGAATGAAGGGTACAACGGCCTGCTGGAATTCCTCATCTTCCAGAAAGATTCAATCATTGTCTCATCTGCAACAGAAGGGTGTTCATCTTATGTCCTGGGAGTTGCGAGAGGCACATAGTTTTCATCCTCATTGTTTAAAACAGTCCTTGCTATTATAAAAATGTATCTTCCTCATTTTCCTCATCTGAAAGGGCCCGGGAAGGGCCATACATATCTTTCAGTTTTTCAGGGAAGTAGGAGGTCTGGGAACAGTCTATACCTTTCGGTTTTAAAGTCCCAATGTTTGCTTTTCATCATCTGAATATTCATCATCCATTTCTCTTGCTAGGTCAGGAAAATAATCCTCATCTGAGTTGCCTGATATTTGTATGTCACTGCTGTAAGGATCAGTAAAACCGAGAAGGGTGACGATATTATCCATGCTGAGGACATTAGACAGAACAGAAAACTATGTAGCACATCTGCAACATTAAAAACCAGTAAAAATAAATATCATAATAGCAGCACTATACACTACTAACATACATATCGTCGCCTAAGAGCCAGTTTCGTGTATCATGATTTTGGCAATTTTTTCAGGAGAGACAAAAAACTTACTAAATCTATTCCTTTTGTGAATATTGAACCTAAAATATGATAAACATTCGTTAAAAAGTACTTTTACATTGGACAGTAACTATAAAGGGATAGATGTATCATTTTGGGTTTTTTTTAGAGAAATTAATGTTACGCGATATATGAATTTGTAATGGGACGCGTAACTCAACCCACGCGAACTTGGTTTAAATGACAACGCTTGTTACGTGTTTTTGGCCCTTGTAATTGTCATTCTAGTATTCTTCAAACAATCAAAAGAAAATTCAGAAACAAATTTCTCCAAATAAAAGTACATGTATTTTTTTTTTAAGTAAAATTTGATCCCGACAATGCCAACAATAAAACAAAGGCAGAAACATAAGAGAAGAAATACGATGATTTCTTTTCTGAAACAAAACTTATATTAAACGATTAGATGCTGCTTCCGCTTGAAGCCTGATTCTTGGATTTCAAAGTACTGCAGCACTTCTGCGGATTAATATACCTTTCAAATAGAATTTTGTGCACTTAAAACGTACTAGTATCATAAGAAACTCATTTGTGATAAATAAAATGGAAACATTTCAACATTCGATGCTTGCAATAACACGGTTTTTATGAATATTTTGTCAGGGTTACCCTTCACACGATAAATAGTGATTGTTAGAATGAATTAACATGAAAAACATAATTTTTTATCAGTATCAGGTCGTGAACACCAAAACTGCGCATTGGTCGTCACTGGTAACTGCACCTTATTGAAATGATTCATTTTTACCGTACCATCTATACTTGGTGTTCAGTGATGTCGAAGGTACATGACGGAAGGACAAGAACATCCACACAAAGATTTAGAACTTATGTAATGATTATGTTATGAGTAACGGGCTGGTCCTAATACATCGTCCTATACATTTCACTCTTGGTGCCAACAGAGACTTTGATTTTAAAGAATTACAAAGGCCATGGCATTTTCTTCAACCTGAAGAGTGCAAAATAATAGCAATTTGGAATAAGACTCTAAATTAATGACACAGCATCATTGTATCTTTCAAAATAAGGAGATCACTTTGATCCTCAGACTTCATGAATTATAAGACAAAGTAAAAGAACGAATTATACGGAAAAACCATATTGTCACTCATTCAGACTGCCATTTTCGTTCAGAACTGCAAATTCCTACAAAGAATTATAAGACAAATAACTTCAGCGTGACATAAATGGCCTGGGGCGCTTCAGGTCGCTGATTTTTGCAGAGTCCAGTTTCCAATGCTTTATTCTGGCTTATATCGATGCAGTTGGCTGCAGGTGACCCACAAAGAAAGCTCCAAAGTCGCCATCAAAGCTGACTTTGACTTGAATATCTCCCTTGATATAAAGGATGACTCTGAGATCCATAACACATGGGTCCACAACAATTTTTCCATGGCCATATGATTTGCGGCTCACTTGTGAGTTCGTTGAAAAAAAAAAAAAAAGACAAATCTGCAGGAATAAATCAGACAGGCTTGGGGCGCCGAAACAATGACACGACTAAAGCATAATCTGCAACATAACATGCCACAACTTGCACATGACTGCGTATAGTGTCAGTCTGTTGGTGTGTGTGTCTCCTTTTTGTGAAAACTTTTGCGAAGCCTCTTTTATATTTAATATTTCAAGCCCTTCCAGTATTCCGGTAGCCACAATGCAACATTGATTCTGATAGTTACCACCATCAGACCACACAATCATATTTGGTGTTGTGGGAAAGGTGTGTAGAAAGTGGTTTATGCAGTCTGAACAAGTCTGAGACTAGAGATCAGTTTGAAGCTCTGGCCATGCATAACATGCTGCGTCAGCTGCCACGATATCGTACGTCGCACAGTTGCAGTTCTGTAGCCTTCTCTTGCGATAGGCTACGCTGCTGTGCAGTTGAGTTTGGGTGTTAAGAAGACTTATTAGAGATCTACAGCCAGTGCTGTTGTGTCCTTTGTTTGCTTGGCTTTTTCAATATCCCGGCTCATCTCATCCATCGTTTTGTTCTTCGCTTCAATCTGATCTTTATAATCGTCCTCTGACAAGTTAACCATCGTGTAACTGTAGCACGTGTCACTCATGTCCTTCCTTCGCCTATGTATCCCAATATCAACGTCTTCATGAAAGATCTCCATAAATTTCCCCAAGGACACTAGCTCAGGAACCTCACTAGACTAATCCTTATACAAAGTCTGCTTTGTCTATCCTGGATCCAGGAACAGCCTCTTGTGTGAGTGAACCAAAGGGAAAGATCTGGAAAATGTTCTGACGGCTTCTGCCTTCTCACCTAAAATATTAGTATTTGGATCAAATCTCCCAAAATGTCTATTTGTGAGATTATGACCCCTCTTCCGAATATCCTTGTGGCTTTTGCTTATGTAAGACTCATATGTGAAAACAAGGATGGCCATGAGGAAGGCTCAACACCAAACAGAGACTCACTCCAGAATTGGATTGCACACTCAGCCATACCAGACGCTGTTCACAACCCAAGGAGAAACCTCACCAGGCATATCAAGCATTATCCTCCAGGACTGCACTGCCAAGGACAACGATAATGCATCACCTGACAGGACCGAGTACTAGAATTCCAAACATGTTCGCCATGCTGAGTCAGAGACGCCTCTCTGGGTCGATGATGTAAGGCGCATGGAAGACGGGCGCTACTCTAGGGCCAACCTGCTACTAATTCCAGACTCACATGATCGGACACTCCATTCTCAGGTTCAGGATATGTGCAAACGTGACATGAAAGTTGCAACATTAATCCTGATGCCTGGGAAACAGCTGCTGGCGACCGTGACAGTGGCGTCAAATGGTACAGAGAGGAACCATATAAGAGGAGGAGAATCTGAAGAGAACCCAACAGGCAGCAGAGAAAAGAGCACGCCTCAAACAGCGAGGATCCTCTGCTGCTTCCCAGTCGTTTTGCTTCGTCTGCACCAACTGCAAAATGATTATCACCCCAGAATTGGATTGCACAGCCACATCAAGTGCTGCCCACAACCTTGTGAGAAACCTCACCTGGCACATCAAGCATTGTCCTCCGGGACTGCACTGTCAATGATGACGACGATGTGCCTATGAAAGAATCAGATTTGAAACCAAGGGTGACTATGAAGAAGGCTTCACACACATTAATTTTTGTTTTGTCAAAGGTGAAATGGCATTCAGACAAAAACGATCGTCGTGACTTCATATTCGTTTGCATCGTTAGTCTGGAACTTTTCTTTATGTGTGCGATAATGGCAGAGCGCTTTTGTTCCCATTTCATTTCCCAAAATTCGTTGAAGATCTTCTGACGTTGGTCATTATATTTTTCAAAGTATTGCAGCTGCGGGGTTTCGCTGTAAGTAAGGTTTTGTCACAACCATGCATTTATTTCTGTTTCTTCAATTTTTCGTCCATAAACTGGGATCAGCACAGCCTTTCTTACCCCCTTTGTACATTGGAGTTTCTTCTAGAGTATGCTAGTAAGAACAGCCTGGAGTGGGCTCAGGCAGATTTTGTTTTTCTGTTGTACATGTATTGCTGTCACTTTGTTCATGCACACTGCGCCTATCCAAACAAAGACCCTGTCCTTCCTGTGAAGAAGGCATTTAGTTATTTGATGACGGTTCTCCAAATGTCTGCTTTTTATGTCGGTCTTTAATACGAATACTTTTCTCTCTTGAGATTTTAACTCTGGACACTCTTCCTTCAATGTTAGCTTGTGGATCATCTGAGTCAGATTTTCCCCTGAAATCCTAGAAAGTATAACGTCGTCAGCTGAGCAATCTGATATGATCGACTTCCAGCCTGTTCAGATGGTTGTGGGATTTGTTCCTGTTTGATTCAACGCACTTACTGACAGAATGTGAATGTGACCTGTAAGTGTTTTCAGACTCATCTGACGTATCTTTTTCACAAAAATACTCCTCTGAACAAAAACAAATCTAGACTGCTATAATTTGCGAAATTAAGTGACATTCTTTAATGAGAGCGTGGCGTGTCAGTACGTGTATTTTCCATTTCTTCCCGTTGGCCTTGATCAGTGACATAATCGAGTATTTCTGAAGCCTGTCTGTGGCACACACTAAACGTATCTTCTTACTGAATATTGTTATCGCTTTGATTGCCGCCGATGCAATGTATCTCATGAATTATCTAAGAGTAGGTATACTTTTGGGCGACTGGAAATTTGAACGTTATCAAAAGATTGAGTTAGAAATGATTCATCAACAAACAGACCGTGGTGTTGGCAATTTTTCCTATGTTTTGCATTGTTTTGTTATGTATTATTAGAGAATAGGAGCTCATGCCAATTAGTTTTAATCTCTGACAAACCAGACCGCTGAAATATGATTTCATGTGTTAGTCTTTCGTCCATGACATGTCAGTCATTGCAAAGAAACAAATTTGGCGAACGACTGTGCAAAGGTATGCTTTTTGCCGATGATGATAAGTGAGATGAGCCATCCTTTTTTACCACTATTGTAACGAGGTGCACAATAATGTAATAACGAAACAATAGTGGAAACACTGCATGATAAGTGATTTGCTTTTGTATCTGGTGCTCGATTTGATTTTCGAAATGTTCAAGTCAGGATAAGCGATTTTGGAACTACAAAAATAAGAGCTGTTACCGTGCAATATCAGATAGGTGTTTCGGGAAGAAGTGAAATTAAGACTCAAATCAAGTATTTCATTATAAACGAATTTGGAATCATTTTCCCAACATATGCGATAAAAACTTTTTTAATTTAAACAAAAACTAATGATCTGATCCGAGTAAAAATTCTATGAAAAGTGGAGGGTTATAAGCGCTTTTGGATGGTGAAATAAAAAAATTCGCGCCAAAATCATGATACGCGAAATTGGCTCTTAGGCGACGATATTTGACATTTCCTGCTATAAACGTTCATTATATGATACTAAAATGAAATCCATTATTCATATGTAGTCCTCTAATAATTTACAATGTTTGTAGCATATATGCAACAAACATTCAAGAGTCCGTTAAAGTCCGATGTAGCATAGATCTATCTGCAACACAGATTTTGATGAACTTCGGTGTACTCCTATTTATGTATTTTTGTACAGAAACTGAATTTTTTAATGAAAAGAGCATATTTTCAGTACATTTAGGTGGAAAAACTAAAGTCATGTTTTCACAGTGACGTCACAAATCAGACGAACCATCTTTATGATACGGTACCACTGATCCACCCGGTTAAGACGGACACTGTCAATCAGTCCTGACATTTACAGGAACTATCTCTTGGGTTACAGGCTTTTGGTTTGATAAAATTTTAGTGTTCAAGCTACCGCGCCATGAACCTGTGTAGCTTACCGGCTACATTGGGTCATAAATGGCTAAATAAAACTGCCTTTTATTTGAATATGTATGAGTAGGCTAGACATCACACTTGAGGCACTGAATCTTTATAGTCTGACGGGGGAACCTCATACCACCACTCGATCTATATAGAAATTCAGACGCCAGTCTGGATGGATGGATGGATGGATGGATGGATGGATGGATGGATGGATGGATGGATGGATGGATGGATGGATGGACGGATGGATGGATGGATGGATGGATGGATGGATGAAAACTGAGATCCTTATTTAGGCATAATTATGTTTCATCTAAAAAAAAAAAAACCTCAACACATCGCCTCTACGGTTGCAGTCATCATGTACATGAAACAAAACCATTCCAAAATTTAAAAAAAAAAAACAACGAAAAACTGATGCAGCTGCTGAATGCTGGCTATATTATGTAATACTCTGATGAAGGTAAGCAGCTGAACATACAAGTTAAAATGGGTTCATGTGAAAGATACATGTTATATAGAGGGGGGGGGGGGGGGCGACGGGTCCTGGAAGTCATTTTGGAAACCGGGGGAGGGGAAGGGGGGAGGGGGGTGTTAACCGTTACCATTGAATTCGGCATGATCAAACTAGAGAAAAGCAATAGGAAAAAAAACTTTAAATTACTCATGGTTGCCATCTTGAATTTTGTCACCCGATATTATGTAATTTTACCAGCAAGAGGATTCTACATTTTTCTACCGATTTGCTTGAAATTTTGCGTACACATTTTTCATTTCAATATCTAAAAATCATTGGAACAGATATTTGATAATTGGCATAGTTGTTTTTCCATTTTTTAAAAATTATTTTAAAGAAAATCAGTATGTAAAAAAAAGTCGCGGATTTTTCAAAATTTATGTCTAATTTTGTCTTTTGCTGGGCCTCTACTCACATTTTATTTCCATTATTGCCCCTTACCCCACCGAGATACCATCGCCAAGGGTTTGAAAGGCTAACAAAAACCGTAACCGTAACCATCATCCCTACCAGCAAAAGAGCTCCCGTCAGGTCATTTACGGTGTTTGCAGGCCTATCAATCTCCTGGCCAAAGCCTAACTCTGGTTTCTTTCCACAACGCATAAATCTTTCGCCTTTTTGGCCAAAACCAAGAGTGTTTTTACCCTTGCTGTGACAGATATTCCACTACTGTACTCTGAAACAGGCGAAACAGGACATATCTCATTTAAGCGATAGGAAATCTTTTTAGAAGCCCAGTCAAAAGCTTCCCTGATATTCGGAGTAGCCAGCACCTCAGATGGTCAGCCAGTGTCTACTCCTGGGGCTCCCGATATTAGTGAAAGATATATTCAAGTCTTTTATGCGCCATTTGCCTCTTAGCCAGCGAAATATTGATCATTTGCTACTGCATATAAAGCTTTGACTGAATCAGAACCTGGGTGGCACAGTGCCGATCAGGCTTTGATTGAATGCCCACCCTTCCAGCACCTTCGAATGGACATATCAACCATTTTATACCATTTTTTTTTTATATTCAGCAAAGACAGAACTTTAAAAGAAAAACAAAAAACCCAAAATCGAATATTTTGAGCAAAAGAACGATTTCAGGCCCCGATACTCACCAATTCCCCCTCCCCCACCCCCCTCCAACCCCCACCCTCCCCCGCCTTTTTACTTTTGACGTGATTAAGTATATAAGCTACTATAGCATCAAGCATGATGCGGGGGGGACGCAGTGGCTCTGTGGTTTGGCGTCTGCTCACGGAGAAAACGGGCCGGGATCGACTCGCGGGTCCTGCGGGGGATGGAAGGACACGAAGATCGAAAAGCCGCATTTTTTCAATGACTCAACGGTCCCCTGGCTTCCAGTGGGTA
>JBCEWB010230121.1:0-23841 GCA_039654565.1 Peronia peronii
AAAACTCACCTGGAATTTCACAAAGGGATGTTTTCTTGGTTGAAAAGTTCAAGCTCGCAGCACATGTATAGGAACAGTGGGAAAAAACCGGAAGCGAAACTGAAAGCCTTGGCGGACCCAAGGGAAGCTCTTGTGATTTATTCAAAGCCTTATAGCAACTGGAATAAGAGTTATGAGAACTGGCCGCACCTTAGCAGTGGCCGCGAGGGGGTCAACTTACTCTAGTTTTAGTCCAGCCACTGACCTAAGATAATTTTTGTATAACATATATGATAAATTGTTGCCCATCACACAGAGAGGTGTACATGAAATTAAAGCTTCTATTGACCTGAAACCATCCTGTTGTATGGAGAAAGTGAGAATTATATACTCACAAAGCGGCATATCGATAAATTCTTATTTCATTCTCATGACCTGATGGTTATAAAAATCTAATCTTATTGATATGAATGTAACAAATACTTTTCAAACTTGTTTAGATCTCACCCAGAGGTGTATTTAATGATCTGGGATGGGTGACGAACTGGACTTTCACTTTTTAAAAACATATGTATCACTGAGCTGTTTTCCAAATTTTAAATTCATAGATGAAGTTTTGTAAAAGACATCTTTTGTATGATAAGAAAGCTGAATAATTTAACTTACAAAACTGATGAAATATTACAGAAAGAAAAATCATAGTGTGAGAAAAAATTCATATTGAGGAAAACACAATCATATTTTAGATTAAAATTTCATAGAAATATCCACATTTTTCGTCTGTTTTTTTTTTTTTTAAATCTTTTTTTCCCCCTTTTTTTTTCTTGTCTTTTTTTTTTTTTTGGTGGAAGTCTGTTTGTGAACAAATTTTAGCCCCGTCAGTGCTCTCTTGATGTACTAAGTATGTCAGAACATGACTTGTGTCAGGTGCTCTATTGACGTACAGTATATGTCATGACGTACACTGTACATCAATAGCACATCTGACCCCAATCATTTTATGACATTTATTGTACATTAACAGACAGAGCAGTGAAGGGGTTTTAATCTTGACAGAAATGAAATTGCATTATAGTCCACTGGTGATTATACCCATTTTGTGAAATTTTCTTCGCACTTGGGGAAAAAAATGAGGAGCACTGAAGAGGTTAGGCATATTAAAATTATCTTAAAACTGAAACTGAAAAAAAAAACCTTGGGTTCTTGTATTTTTTAGTATTCTCTATTGTAATTGATGGAAACCATATTGTAACTGAAATCCTTAAAAGGATGAGTAATTTTCAATTATTTTGAGCATAGTTTATAATTTTCTCACAGCTATATCGTCATGGTGATAGAAGCCCGACAAATGTGTATCCAAAAGACAAACATCAAGTTCCTGATGCTTGGCCTGATGGCTTGGGATGGCTCACAAATGTAAGATGTTTAGTATTCAGTGAATGTAATTGAACTTGTTGCATCTTTGAATTGTTTCATGCACCAGACAAATGGACCATTAATATAAACAGTATAGTGATAATGAGGCTAAAGCAATGTTTGTGTCCCTAATTATCATGAGGAAATAGAATGATTCTGTTGCAGAGAGTGAAGATGTCAGGTCCATTATAACTGAATATGTTTCTATTGCTTATGAAATCAAACTGATTAGTTCATCGAGATAACCTCCACCAGGAGGTTGAAAGATGTATATAGAATGTAACGTAATGATTAGTTCAGAGATTTCTTTGGAATATGAGAACCTGTATATTTTGTAGACAATTGAAGGCCATCAGTCCCTTTATTATAAAGATCTTGTTTTCCCTCAGCAATTGCAATGGCAAAAATTGAATGAGAGTTTGAAATCATTTCTCATGACTCTGTTGGGATTTATATTTCTCTTATACTGAAAGGGTGGAAAAAATATGTTTCATAGTGAATATTACTATGAAGAGAATAACTCAAGATCATCAAAATTTGTCAAGGATCAAATCCAGAAATAAATGTAGTATTGTTTCTAAGAAATAAAGGTAGTGTTGTTGTTTATAAATTATAGTATTGTTTTTACATTACACACATTGTTTTGAAGTCAAAAGGAGTTTACAGTTTATAAAGAACCATGGCATATTTTTACCATGAATTCAGACAGTTTTGTTGATATATTTGTCTTTGATCCTAAAGCTCTTTTAAATTTGTCTGTCATGTCTTTAGTGTGCCTGAGTACAAATCAGATTCACTTTTTTTTTTCAGTCCCTGATTCCTTTTCTGTAAATTAAATTGAGAGCTGTTATTTGGAATTATTTCAGATTGGCAAAATGCAGCAATATGAGCTGGGACAGTTCATCAGAGCTCACTATGATGGTTTTATAAATATATCATATTACAAGCATGATGAGGTAAAGCCGGAGCATTTATCTAGAAATGCAGGACAAGTGTATTGAATATGATGAGAAGGATATGCCTGTCCTCAACCATTATCTTGTCATGAGACTATGTTTGTTTGTGAAATAAGATAATGTTTTTGCTTCACTGGGTCTGGAATGTAAAACCAGTAACATGTGTTCATTCAGAACAGACATTTCCACAAAGTTGCTCCAGTTATAGTTTTTTTCCCCTTTTTATGATACATATAGAACTCATTACATGCATGACTTGATGATATTTTCCACATTGACACATAAATTTTTAGTTAGTATGCACCATATGGCAACGATGATCTTTTCAAGCTAGGCTAAACATTAAAATTATAGAGTTTATGGTGTTCACATTTCATAGTTTCATGGTACATCCAGCTTAAAAACTTTATACCATAACATCATTATGCAGGTTATGAGTTTCTAAATTTTCTGGTGAAATAGCAAGATGATTGTAGAAAGTAGAACTTTTCTCTAATATTATGAATATAGGAGTTAATCTGTGTAAGCCTGGATTCTGGCAAGGAATTATATAATTTATTGTGAAATGTTCAATTATTGTGTCAAGTTAAAGATATTTCCATCAGTTTTATATTATATGTTTACAGTACCACCTCAAAAACCTCCTTGAGGAGGACAGATTTCAAAATTGAATTTAGAAAATGAAGGTTATTACATGGCCAGCGAGAGTCAGTTTTTATCTCACACATTTTTTTTTTCTGTGTGATTTTGGGTGACATGTATCTCAAGATCAATTTTAAAGAATCAGAATTATTAAGTTGTAACCATTACTACAAAAATATCCATCCTTTGTTACTTCTGAGACAAACAGTGACTTGATAGTTTGAAGGGAGCTGAATTTTATTTCTTTTTTTTTAATTTTAAAAGAAAAATATTTCCATGGCTACTGATCAGATTATAGAAGAGATAATATCAGTTTATAAAGTAGTCTTTGTGAGATAAGCAGGTGATGATATCATATCCCTGATTGTTGCAGTAAAATTTATAGCCTTTGTCAGATAAATTGAATGGGGATGAATGGTGATTGATATCCACTCGTTGGTTTGTCACAGATCCTGATTCAGTCATCGGGAATAGAGAGATGCTTGATGTCTGCCTACAGTAATCTTGCAGGTCTGTACCCACCAGGAGAGGCTCAAACTTGGAACAAGGATATTCGCTGGCAACCAATTCCAGTCCAGAGCTCACCTGAGGCTACAGACAATGTAAGATTTTCTTGATAGACGGTGTATAAATATATTGAGCTGATGTGTCCACTTAATTTCATCTGCTTTTTTTTTTCCCCCCATCAAGATTTTATATTTTATGACAGCAAGTTCGCTCTCTCTTGTTTGAAATGATATCCTGCATTGTGATTGTTGTCTAGTGAATCTGTCATTATTCGCTTACATTGTTAACTTATTGGCCAAGAATGTGTATTGTATGTATAGGAAACTCTAGGAGAAATCTTTTAAAATCCAATCTCATATGGATGGATTGTGTCATCAAATTGTATTTTTAGAGAAGAATAGATTTTCAAAACGTGTTCAACTTCTAAATGAAATAAATGAGTAATGTGAAATTAAGATTATTTTTTTTTTCCTTCCCTTCCGTTTTTTTTTGCAATCTCACATTGTCTCAAACCTGCTTTTATTTACCTGGGGACATTTGTGTAGAAAAAAATAAAATTTGTTTTTAAAATAAAGACATCACAGTAGTGTTTGATGTTATTTGGCTCGATAATGTGAAACAGGATAGAAGAGAAGAAATTTTAAAGCTGTGGTGAGATGAAGACAGAACAGAGGAACATTTCTTTTGAATACAGTGGTGGAAAATTGTTAATATTCTCAGTGTGACAGTGATGAATTTGAAGATGCCACTGACAAGAAGTGTAATTTTTGAGGGAAACTCTAGCCTTAGAAATTTAGAGTCATTCTCCTGTCTGCTTTCTGGAGAAAACTTTTTTGTTACATATTATGTAGGTTTTTTTCCAAATAATGTGTTTTTTGGCCGTCTTCATTTTTTTTATTGTTGTTCCTAAATGCGTCCAAGATTCTACTCTGTTTTTCAGAAATTGTCAGAAAATGCACCATGCCCAAAATATGATGAGCTGCAAAGGCAAGTTCTTAACTCAGATGCAATAAAGAAAGAGGAAAAAGAAAATAAGGTGAGTTATGAACTGCACATCTTACCATGATGCTGGTAATGGATATATTTAAATGCGAACTGATGGCCTGTATTACTTAGTAATTTTGGACCTGCCATCTCTTAATGTTTTTCATCATGTCCAGGCAGTAGACAAAATGTCCTTCTCACTTAATTTTTCTGATCTTCCAAGCTAATTTAAGACATATCAGCTTTTGTTCCATGAAATATATTTGTGATATTTAGATCTTTTATGAACAACATATACTGTTCTCTGGATAGCTAGATGTCCTGCAAGGGAAATGAAAATTTAGTTGAGCTAACCAGGTTATGAGTCCAAAACACTGTGTAGCCCTAGAAGTATTAAGGGGCTGATTTGGTCAAAGAATTGCCAGTCATCCTTTGTGTTAGACTTCTCTTCCAGACATGCAGACAGTGTAAAAACACAACACTCTTATGATATTCCCTGTGGTATAAACAATCATTCTGTAAGCATGAACAATAGGTATTGTGTAGACTCTTTTGCTTCAGCAATTTATAGTGACAGTTGGAGTTCATGTAAATTACTGTTATCTCCCCTCAATATCTTGTAAGCATTGCATGACACAGTGGAACCTCGCTAGCATGATCATGACTTAACACGATCTTCCATTTATCACACCCTCTTCACGAAGTCTGGTTTCAATTCTTCTTTAAACATACCAATTTATTTTCAATAAAATGCTCGAGTTTGCGTGTTCAATCCACATAGTATGCTTGATCCATGTGAACAGTTGTCAGTCGCCTGTGCTAACCACAAGCTATGAAAACATTGAAAAGCCTACTTTCTCGCCAAATGTCAAGCCAACAGCCTTTGCACTGTTGTTGCCAGTACTGAGCCTAATTTTGGCCCACCCTTCTCACCCCTTTCTTACCCCAGCACATACATGCGGTCAGTTAGGTTAACCTAAGCCTCACTTGATCCCACCTCTCATTCCCCCCGCCTTCAACGTGCAGCGTTGTCACGGTAAGCCTATACACTACATACCACTGACCAGTACTTTTGTCACCATGCATCGTGCATTATCACCTATCTGTCTCACCGTGCATCACGACTTGCTTACCAAGTTTTGAAAACATTTCACACTTTAAATTCTAATGGAAGAAAGAAAAAAAACAAATTCTTAATAAGTATGCATAAATCATGTACATTTTCCCTTTTAATAAGTATATGCATAATGAATGTATGCTCTGTTTTATTTCAAATGTATTGCTAAGCTTTTTTTCATGTTTCCGAAAATCAGCATGGGTTTGTAGAAGAAAAATGGTTGGTCGCTGATAACACGCTCACCCTGATCCTAAGGGTGGGTGCGATATCAGGGTTCCATTGTATATATCAGTGTTTTTCTTTTTTCAGTTTTTTTATATCTTGAAACAGATCACTTGTTTATTTATTTATTTATTCATGTGTACTCTTTTCAGGCGTTCTATGACATGGTTGTGGAAAACACTGGCATTAAAAAAGAATCAATAAAAGATATATGGAAAGTAGCAGATACGCTTATTTGTGAGGTAGGCAGTTCTACATTCGTATAGCACCAAGTCAGTTCCCTCTGTGACAAGATTAAACCAGCTGGCAGATTCCTCGCGCTCTTTTAGCACAAGCTGTGGATCACGTTATATCACTTTTTTAAAATAGAAGTGGCTGTCTATTTAAGTGGGACACTTACAGTCAGATTTGCCCTTTTTTTTTTCTCTTCTTCATGTTGAAGGTCTTTAAAAAAAAAGATAGCATCATCTTGAGTTAAGCTCAGAATATGCACAGGTTCGGGATATTCAATAAAAAGACTTTAGAGTTGTACTGATATAACAATATTTTGAGATTGTCACTAATTTTGGACTACATCATAAGGAAAATTTTCCAACTGCCTTCTGCACACCATTTTTTGTGGGCCTGCTGAACTGATTGGCAGAAAAGTAGGAATGCCTGCTTTAATTGTTCATTGTCTCTATCAGTCACTGGCTGTGTGGCATGTAGATTCCTGAAATTAATCTAGAAGGTTACAACATTTCCCTCTCAGTCACTAAGATGCACTAAAATGGAGTATAGTAAATTAATTTACATCCTTGCTGGCTAATGAGTCATTTTGACAGCCCACCAAATTACTTCCCTTGAATTTTTTTCTTTCTTAAGCCTTTCAATCTTAAGAAAGTAGAATTATCTCGACTTTAAGTGCCTGCCTGTTTTTTTTGTGAGAATTTTTGTGGGTAGAAATATGGAATTTGGAAATTTTACCAGGACAGCAGCACTCCGCCTACTCTTCATTGACTTTTAACTGCCAAAGGTTCTTTATTGTACATAACATACACATGGGGCCTCTGAAATACATTTGCCCTTAACTGAGAAGGCTAGACATCACGCTTCCTTAGCCAAGAAACCAGGTGACCATTGAGTCACTGAAAAGAAGGCAGGTTATCGATCTTCGTGTTCTCCCATATTTCAACAGAATTGTACCATGTTATTCCTATGTGTGGAGAAGTGAAAGGAAGATAATGCAAGAAAATAGTGGCACACTGATGCAGATTATAAAAGAAACAATATTCAAACCTGGCATTGCAGCAGCTATTATTCATATGTTTATTTTAGATCATTTATGGTGCGAAAGAGTTGATCTTTTAAAGAGGAACTTTACTGGCAAATGCCATGTAGCATACAAAAACTCTTTTACTTGACATTTCTCACAAGATTAGAGCCAATATGTGCAAGTAATACAGTTCAGAAATAATAGGCACTTTTTATGTTATTGTTATCTCTCTTTAAACAGTTTTGAATTCTGAATGAACTTGCATTAAATATGCATGGAAACTATGCTGTATTCTGCAGCGGGCCCATAATCTGACATGGAATGACTGGGCATATAAACCTGGTGTATGGGAGAAGCTGAATGAACTAAGGACTTTGAGCTTTGACCTTTTATATGCCAAACCAGAGATGTGTCGACTGAAAGGGGGTATGTTTTCTAGTGACAAATTGTTGAGATTTGCAAACTGAGTACTTATTATATATTTGAAATCTATAAACAGTTATGTTTGCAATTATTGGTGAGAGTAATTTAATTGTTACATGAAATAGGTAATTTTTTTTTACATAATTGCAGATTAAAAACCAATGTTGTTAATTTTTTGTTTTAGCCTAAAATGTGTAAATTAATAGTATGGGAAGTTGATGTTAAATATTTTATTCAGTGTGCTATTATAAGCTCTAATTAAATAATGAGTTATTTTGATTGTTAGCCAAATAAACTCCCATCATTTTTGCACTTGTTAGTTGAAATATGATATATACAGAAAATTCTAGAAAAATATCCCTAAAATATGTTGGTTTTCTTTTGCTCCTATGGTTTTTTTTTTTTTTCAGTTTTTTGTTTTATGTGATATAGATAAGAGCAAAAGTGATTTTTTTTACCTTCTTCATGATTCTTGTTCATAGTCAGCAGAAAAAAAAATGGTCCATTGTAGAAAAAATTGATTTGTGTGAGGAACATTTGTCACATCTGCATTGTTTTAAAGTGACTGATTTGAAAATCATCCATATCACAAGATTTAGTAGCGTTTTCATGTCAATGATTCAAACTTTTAATGCTGATCAATTTAGCTTTGTTTGTTTAATTTTAGTTTCACTATTTAAAAACAGCAGCGTAAATTATGGTAAAATTGTTTTTTTTGCCCCTTTTGATTCAGGTCCTTTATTGAAAGAAATGATTGCCAATATGAAATCGGCCAAAGAGGGTAGCGAGGATGTACGGAAATTCTACATGTATTCTGCTGTAAGTAAAATTCTTGTCCAAGTAGAGAAAAAAATAGTGTACTCACTCTCTTCATAGCATGAGCTGACGAATCACGGGATTCTGATAGCTAAAGTAAAGAAATTATCTATCAGTTTTCAGATAGAAGACGGAGAAAATGTCATTGTGCCTTTGTGGAATGTGCCTTACTATTTTGCAAGCTGTAGCTATGCTTTGAAAACAAAAGGATTGTCTGTATCAGATCTGAAGTTACCACTGATCATTAACTGTAAGCTGGATATGTTTTGCATATAGGGAATAGTGTGATGTTCACAGCTGTTCACCACCATTCCTTTAGTTTGCCACCTGCCAAGTTGACTGAGGTCAGAAGGTCAATCATGCCAGGTGTTCGCACAAGTGATAACAAACTTGTGTGGTGAAAGCTTATGCTTTTTGGAAAGGATTATGAAGTCGACAGAATTGCTCTGTATCAAAAATAAGCTATTAAAAGTCTTTGGCTTTTTACTGGTATGTTTTTACTTGTGTATAGGATATAGTGTGTAGCAGTATTACATAGTCAAAGTTGACAAAAATAGACATTGGTATATCTATAATGCAGTCCTAAATAGTATTATAAGTGGATTAATAGAATGAAATTTTTAGAAATTTGATGTCTTTAAAGTAAAAGGGTTACTTTTTCAATTCTCTTAATGTGGGAATGGTTTCGTCTTAATTGCCGCCATGGTCAGGTTTCAAATATCCAACTGCCAATTCCACACATTTATGCAGGCCCCCCACCCCCAGGGCTGGCCAGGACAGCATCATTTGCCTGTAGATGAGTAGTGTATAATATCAGTAATTTAAGGACCAAATCAAACAGAACATAGCTTCTAAACCTAGGACTTTAAGAGCAAGAATATTGATTTGTAAAATTGATTTGAGATATGTTGATCTGCTCACAGAAAGGATTTTGATGAGAATTTTGTCAATTTATATTGATTTTAGAGACAACACTAGGTAATTTTAAATCTTTTCGTGTGAAATTATCCAAAAGAACACATGAATAAAACATATATGGCTAAACACATGGGAAACATGAGAATCTCAGGTTGGTCACAAAATGATATTAGTTCCAGTGACTAGTGCAGACTAATGGGATAGAACAAGGTGATATCAATTGTGCAGATCAACCACTAGCGCAAGAATTGTTACAGATGCACTGTGGAGCGGAATCCCCACAAGATATCATTTTGACCAGCTGGTTCATGACTCAGATGGTGGGCAGCTAAAGGAATACTCTGAGGATGGTTTGAACAACCAAATGTTACTTTCCCAATCTTTTTTGAAAGGTCCCAATTTGCAAACTTTGCTGGCTATGATCTGTTTTCTCTATCTGTGAAAATTTCATTTGCATTTTTTTTTTCTTTCAATGGTATAGACATGGACAATCTTAAATTATTGTTGTATTGAGAAGGGGTTCACAGACTGTTTATTGCTTATAAAGCATATTTTGTTTGTGAAAGTTCAGGTTCCCATCAGGAATTGAATAGATTAATATTCATACAAAAACCATACAATTCTAATTTTCTGATGTTCAACTGACATGGCAATTTTTTTTTATTTTGTTGACTTTACTTTGTATGTATATGTATATAAGCTTTACATTTTAAATATAATATTTTAGATTTATGTGTGAAAAGGTAAACTCTTTTCATGCATAAATCAAATTGTTGCACATTGCAGCACGACACAACTGTCGCTTCACTTCTCAGTGCCATGTTAGCCTGGGACAAACATCAGCCCATCTACAGGGCTTTGGTCATGGTGGAACTGCATACACTGGGCCAAGACTACGAGGTTAAGATTTTCTATAGGAATGACACTTCCCGAGATCCTTATCCCCTATCAGCTGCTGGTAAGCCAATACTTATAACCCATGACTTCTCAGAAACGGGAATGTTTCAGTGGAAAAATTGTCAGATGTTGAACTTTTTGAAGGCCAGGAGATTTAGAGGTTGAATTTTGAGGACTGAAGCTTCTTGATATTATTTTGATTATTTTATTCAGGAAAAGCATAAAATATCTGTGGCTTAAGGCATGTCTTATGAAATGACCTACACATGCATTGATTTCTAATTCAGAGGAGACAACGGAATAAATGTATGCTGATCCTGGTGAGAAAAAGGATATATATGATGTGCTCTTCGTTGTTATCATGTATCTCCGTCACAAATAGAGAATTAACACTTCTTTTTTCAAGACTTGAATTTTTGTATTCATTTTGACGATATGTTATTAAAATGTGCAATCTCAATAAAAGATAAAAGATTCAGAAAGCTGAATGAAGGTAATTTTTTCTATGAGCTTTGAAATGGCATTTACAAATTTCAAGAAATTTGAAGCTACAAATACTTTTTTCTTATTCACTGTGTGAGTGTGAAATCAGAATGATCAGTAAGGGGATGTCATAAATTCCCACTGTCAACAATTTAGTCTTTGCTATACCTCAGGTTGTGGCTCCCCCTGCACCTTGGACAAGTTCATTGAGATAACCACACCCTATGTGCCAGATGACTGGGACGCAGAGTGTAAAGCAGTGTCATCCCTCGCGTCATCAAACTCCCTAAGCCCTGGTAAGCAGTGTATGTTATCTCTGAAGATCATGAACAGTGATGCCAATGTTCATCAATTTGATATGGCCAAAGAGTCCATACATCATCATCTTTCCTGTCGTTCCTGTTAGAAGCACAGGGTTTCACCAGTACTTCTCCACTAGACTTGGTAATGGGTCACTATGTCTGTCTGGGCCAGTCTATGATGAGTCAATATGTTTACATTATTATGAAGTTCTTGACATCCATGCCTGTCTCATCTGCCCGGTGTTGACTTACTAGGAATCTGTATCTATAATTTAAAGTTTTTGGCCTGTCCCGCCAGAGAAAAAGCAGCTCCATATGTTCAATAAAGCTGTTTTAGTTTTTGAAACGTCATAGAGCTGGATTGCTCATTGGATTGTGAAAGACTGTGACAAACTGATTAATCTAGCTATGATCACTACTGCTGGTTGGCGGAAACACAAGATTTTGACAGCAGCTCATATATTTGCCTTTGGGTTATTGAGAGCACTCAACTTTAACAAAGAAGAGGCACAAGGACAATATGAGAGTAGTTCATAGAGGATTGAGGTTAAAAAATCATAGCTTTCAACTCTTGTCTAATAGTAGGGAGAGAGATTTTTTGATTAATTGTTGGTCTCCAGCTGTTTAACATAGTTACCTGCATAAACACTCTGATTTTGTATGTCATTACAAGCACAATGCATGGGAACATATAACTTCAAGTGTGTTCCTACTTTTTCATCAAAACAAATTGATCCATCATTATGTTATTCTTATAGCTTTACTGTATATTGTGCCACTGGGACTTGGATACTTTATGGCTAGCATATTTGGATGAAAAGATAAGAGTAAGACAAAATTTATACAATTTGAACTTTTTCTGTGTGGCATTCTGACCCACCAAGCTAATGCACAGAGCGTTGATATATCTTTTTTTTTTTCCCCCTGCTTTTTCTCCATAAAGCACAAATTTGTGAAAAATTCTATCCTGCATTTAGTGAATCAGCCATTTAACTGCAGTTTCGAGAGCCTTTACAGTTTTGCTTAAAATTCCATCAACTTTTGTCATAAATATTATTAGTAGAGTGACTCGTGTCTTGAGAAAAAAACTTACAGGCCATGCTCATCTATTCTCATCTGATCCAGAATCCTGATATGAACATCAGTTTACTATATAAAGTGCATAATATGGTAGGCTGTGTAAAGGAGAGGATGGAGAGTTCAGAATCATCCTCCTCCTCTAGATTTCACTTGTTGAGATCAGTTAAATGAGAGGAGAAGCCAGATGATCACAAAATCCAGATTTTATTGTCACAGATCTTCCTGTCTAAAACAGATTTTATACCTAGAAAAGCACTGTTTGGAACAGGTTATATACCTAAAGAATGTGTGGTTATTCAAAGAAATATCTTGTCGGCTACATAGATTGAAACTTGAGTGCGCTCAAATGGAAGCCTGGAAAGAATGTAGTCATTTTCTTGATTATGAGCTGGAAATGACAGTATGAACATGGACAGATCACACACTAGAACTTGTGGTGTTGCAATCACGGGATTAGTAATACCTGTGTGAAATTTTATGATGTTGTAATAAGAAAGTGGAGCTGGCAATATACAGAAAAACAAAATTCTGTTTTTGATAAACAGTAATAAAAAAAAAAACAGTGCGGCATTATGACAGTGCCAAGAAATCAGCAGGAACCAATTTGACAGTGTCTGTCCACCACAAATATGTTGATTTGTTCCTGTTTTCTACATTTTACCATACATTTATTATGCCTCCTTTGAGCTTATATTTTGCTTTTGATAGGTTCCTTTGAGCATATATTTCACTTATGATAGGTTCCATTTGAGCTTACATTTAGTTTATGATAGGTTCCATTTGAGCTTACATTTAGTGTATGACAGGTTTCATTGAGCTTACATTTAGCTTATGATAGGTTCCATTTGAGCTTACATTTAGTGTATGAAAGGTTCCATTGAGCTTACATTTAGCATAATCAGTTTCTTTGAGCTTCCATTCAGCTTATGATAGTTTCCACTTGAGCTTCCATTTAGTTTATGATCGGTTCCTTTGAGCTTATATTTAGCTTATGATAGGTTCATTTGAACTTACATTTAGCTTATGGTAGGTTCTATTTGAGCTTGGATTTAGCATATGATAGGTTCCATTTGAGCTTACATTTAGCTTATAATCGGTTCCTTTGAGCTTATACAGTTGAGCACAAGAAACTCAAACATGCTAGTCTTGAAATCACGGAAATGTCGATTGCCGTTATCGGGCCCATTTAAATTCCTATGATTTCTTTGTATTATTAGTACTCATTTCTCGAACTCGCAACACACATTTCTCAAACGATTTCATCATCATGTACCGGATCTCAAAGCAGCAGAATGTCTGATTATACCCATTTTTTGTCTGACTTTGCTGGCCCCAGCTTGATGATACAGGAGAGATGCATGGGAGAGCTTGGGGCAGGTGTAGTATAGGTCTAAATTTGGATCTCATTGAAAATGAATCACCAGGAATGGATGGTGTCGTACTTGAGGAGGATGGTGGACTAGGTCACACCTGTCTATGATTACAAGGAACAACAGTAACCTATATGATGCAATGCACATACAGCAACATGGCTGGATGGTAACACACTGTCCCAAAGACAATGGAAGATGTCATGTAGAAGAACTTAGGGACACTAATTCATAGAATACTGTTAAGATCAGGCCTCATTGGTGTCATCATGGTTATGTCCCCTGAAAGTCTTTCTTTTCCTTTGAAAAGAAAAGGCTGTCACGGAAATCTCAAAATACAGAAATCATTAACACATTTTTCAATTACCGAGAAATTCGCATTTTCCGTGCTCGACTGTATTTAGCTTATGATAGGTTCCTTGGGCTTATATTCAGCTTATGACAAGTTCCTTGGAGCTGATATTTAGCTTGTGAAATCTGAATGAAGTAAGCTAAGCATTCTCTTCGCAGTGGCCATGTTCAAGATGTCTTAGATTTCAATAGTGGATTCTCACTGCATTGTATGTCTAATCATTAAAATTAATTATACAGGATATCCTTCGGTAATTTGTACGTCATATATATTCTGTATTCCATGACATTGCATTTCTCTACATTTTGTTGCCAATCTTGAGATTTTGATAATGTTGGATTCCTGGACAGAAATTGCTGATACACCAATTTTAGGTGTTAAATTGCCATCTCCTATTTTACATGAAAGTAGACACAGCATTTAGGTCAGTTTGGTACAGGTTGATACTAATCAGAGATTTGTAGGCAGAGCATTGTAAATTATACGGGGAGACGCACTTCAGATCAAGTGTGTGAATGAGATTTAAAGTTCTGAAAAAAAAATTATAGCAAATGCTGTACCTGATATAAACATAGCGTTGGCTGATGCTTTTTCCTTGTGTTTATTATTGACTGCTTTTGTATTGTTATTTGATATGTTCCTGTAGCTTTTTTTTTAGTGTGTGAGTTGAAGGAAAAAAAAAAGATTTAGGCACAAGGCAATGATACTGGAATCAATGTACATGTAGAGAGAAATTTAGTTTTAGTTAAGTTTATAACAGTATTTGCACTTAATTGTCAAAGTGTCGAGGTAGAAAACAAAGCAAAACAAAAAATGAAGTTAATGAAAAGTAAAGATGACTGGTTTCCTGATAACATGTTTTTATTCAGCACCTTATAGTCTGTGGTCAGAAGAAGCAGGCATTAATAATAATAATATCTGTCCATACGAATGCATATTTCATCTTGACATTGTCAAAGCCAGAGCACCAGAACCATTTTAACCCCTAAAAGATAAGTGACAAAGCAGAAATTGCAGTCATGAGATGGCCATATCAGTAATTTCCACATGTTAAATGATCCATGCCTCTGAACTGAAGTGGTTAAGCTGGATTTAGTACTTTTCTGTTCCAATTAAAGAAATTGGAGGAAAAATTTGCCAGACATACTTTTTTATGCATTTTTAGTCGGAAAGTCCAAAGTGAGTGATTTAGAACCACCATCTATCTTGCAAGGACATCAAATATTTAAAAAAGATTAAATACACATATATTCACAAATAGAACAGCATAATATTGAATATAGGGAAATGTGTTCTTTTGTCTTTGGATTGATTTTCTCAAATCTGACTTGAGACTACAGGTATTCATTCCAGCATTTGCAATTTCATTTCTCTGTCTTAGACTTCCACAGATGTAATTTTTTAAAACAATGATTAGACAGAGGCCAGGACCTGGCAATGAATTCCAAGATTTTATCCTTGACATCCCATGACATTTGAAATGAATTTTTTACCTTACTTGCCCCAAGAACCCAAACTTAATTGTTAATTTTAAGTGATATTTCCATTTCTCCACACTAAATGACTAATTTTCCCCCTTCAGTAGAGCTCAGTATCTTTCCCCTTCCCCAAGCCCACCCCACAAAAATTTGTCATCTCAGTTACATGTATTAGAAACAGCAAAACACTGTCTAGTTTGCTCAAGAAACAACATTTAAAAAATGCTAAGGAAGTTCTACTTTCACAATTTTTTGTGATGTGAACAAAAAATAAGTGTCCATTTTGGTCATAGAGCTTAAATAAACCTGAGGACTGTTTCAGCTGTATGAAAAAATAAACTGATCAATACATAAATATATGTTCAGGTCCACATATTGTACACTCCTGTAAGAAAAAACTCCCTGGAAATAAACAGTGAAAAATTATATAATAGGTAATAGATTTTTCGAAATTTTTTGTTTACGTCAAACAATCTGTAACTATAAATAACAATGAATCTAAGGTAAGATTGATGAAAGTATTGAAATTTGTCTTTATGTTTACATTTTTCTTCCAGGATTTTGTTTAAACCTCCCTGACCATGTCACTCTATCTTTACCACATGTTATCATCATTTTCCACACATGTAATATTCACAATTTGGTCTGATTTCCAATCAACATGAAATGCTTTGTCCAAATGTTAAAAAATTCAGCATTGTTTGTGAAAAGGTATGTTTCATAATTCTAATATCTTGGTTTTTGTTTATTAGTTGTAACTGTAAGTTTATATCAACACACTGATGTTTCTCTTACCTAAGCAGTCAGTATTTTAGGTATAGTGATGAAAGGGTTTTTCTCTTTGTTTTTGTCATTGTTTAAGACAAAACGTGTTTAATTTACAACTGTCTAGTTCTTTCTTTCTTTTTTTCTTCTCCCCCAGTATCCTTCTTATTTTTCATTAAGAGGGAGATGCACCCTGAAATGTTTGTTGCTAAAAAATTCTGAATCTGGTTTTTTGTTTTCTCTAAAAAATTATGCTTTTTCTGAATACAAAAATATATGTAGTATTAAAAAGTGGTTATGTCCATTTTAACACGTTTGATATATGGTCATTCAACAGATAACTTGGCCTATTAATTATCAACCAGGATTTGGCTCCCTCTGGTTACTAAATGCAGTGATAGATCATCGTTATTTGACTGGATACAGGCAAATGATGCATAAAATTCTTGATTGTGAACTTTTTAGCAATGTCTTGAGCCCCAATGCCATAGACGGACATTATGTCTACTCTGAGACAAAGTAGACTCCCAGTCCTAAAGAATATCAGTGTTAACTTTCACCAGATGCTTTAAAATGAATTTCCACTTCCTTTAAAGAGTGAAATATGATGAACATCATGCGATTTTATTTTTTGTCAATTTCTTGTTCCAAAAGGACTCAGGCAGTTTCTCCATGTCGTCATTGTTCAGATGTCAGCTCCTGCCTCATAGCAACATGTTGTTCTATCTTCCTATCTTTCTTGTTTTTTTTTGTTTTTTTTCTTTTTCTTTTTTTTTTTAATAAATTTGCCATATATGTGTATCTTTATCGTTTTGTTTGATAAGAAAAGGCATGGCCATGAGTTAAGCCTAAAGTCTGCCATGCAGCAAAAGCTCATTGAATGTGGGCTTTTCTTTCTCTTTCTCAGCCTCATGGATAGCACTGACAGCTGCTGTGAGTTTGACCGTGGTTTTGATTGTCTCCCTCGTCATTGCTGTTATCAGGTTACGTAAGAAAAAAGAAGCCTTATACAGTCGCCTCTCCTAGAAGTGCTTTACATACAGACAAATCATGGCTTGATGTTGTGTTATGTGATTTTTTTATTTTATTATTTTATTTCTTTAAATCAGTAGCAAACAAGCAAAAGTAATAATGAAATGATATTTGTAATTGCATGTAATAGTTTTTGCTTTCTCAGTCATAACAATATCTCTCTCAGAGCTGTGATTTTGCTGTATAGAGATTTTGTTCAAAACTTTAATATTTTAGATTCCCTTGCATTTGCAAAGACAGTTCCACTTAAGTTAAGGACATTTGAAAGTATATAACAGCAATGAATGATATTGAATTTTGAGTGTGCACCATTTAAGTTAAGGACGTTTGGAAGTACATAACAGCAATGAATAACACTGAATTTTGAGTGTGCATCAGAAGAAGAGAATAATAATGTTATGTCCTTATCTTATGCTTATACGTTTACTATTTATTGTAGCAGTTTGGAAGCAAATGTCTCTACAGAATGTACTTATAAATATAGACTGACATAAAGTTGGACTTAAAATGTACAGTCACAGCAACATTGTTATCATATTTGTATTCTTTGTTCCTTCTCAGGAAATAATTGATGTAGTTAAAAGTGCAGCTTCACAGTATCAGTACAAATATAAATCATTGCTATCCCTCTTGTTGTTCATAGTGTATTTGTATTATATGAGCATGGATCAGGGAAGTAAGGGGTAGTTTCTTATACTAATATCTGGGACATAATATTCAAATTTTATATTTATGTTTATACATACCTGTATATACAGATGCTTGTAATGTACATGTAATATATCATTGGTGTTGTTCAACACTGGGCTAACTTGTTTTATCATGGGAAATGTGAAAGTAGCCTTTTCTATGCCATTTATTAATTTCAAACTATTTTGAGTAGTAGAAATGTTTGCATAGTTGAAGCAGTAGTAGCTATGTGTGAAAATGGGGGGAAAAAAATTTTAAAAACAGCGCATGCTATTCACATATATGAGCGAAGCTGTGGTTATACATGAATAATAAAGAAAAGAATTAGGAACTACACATCTAAGGACAATTTCATGAGAGCTGGCCTTAACAATTGAAATTTTCTTCCTGTTCTGTTACTTACAACACAAATGTATAATCAGATGATTATTTTTATCACCATAGCGCAACAGCCAAATCTGTGGAAGAGTTTTTATTCTCCAGCTAGAAACTACATGTACTTAGATCTTCATACATGAACAATGAATGGTGGCCCAGATATATGTATATTATCAAGCCAACGAATATGACATCATGATGTTAGTTACCGCTTCACTGAAGAAGAAGATAAAAATGTAAAAAAAAAAAAAAAAAAAAAAGATGAAAAAAAACTAACCCCACTTAAGTGGAGCAAACTTTGTTTGACCACTGTCTAAAAATCATTGTTTGCAAACAATGGCATTTGATGAGATTGCATTCCATGAAAATTTGTTACACCACCAGGATTTGTGGCCATTTTATCAGTGCTATCTCTTTTAATATTATAACTTTCTTAGAGGCACCACTGTCTCCAGATTTTGAATAGGCTACTGGTTCTCCTTTTGCTGTTTTTTTTCAACCCTGAATAGATGTCCATATGCATAACTACATGTGTGTAGCATATAGTATGAAGTGTGAAAAAAAATTTGGGGTATTTTCTTGTGTCTTCATTTGCAATATTTTCTTTTAGCTATGAACAGCTTCCAGAATTTCCTTAAGAGGCTGGCAGTTAAGCTCTAATGTTTTGTTTGCTACATTGTTAGACACATTATCCACAAAATGATTAGCTATTGATGCAGCAAAATAACAGTACTTTCTCAGAGAAAAAGAGTAGCAAGACTGTTATGAAATCACACTCTTTCGAAAAAGCCATCAACAGATGGCTGCAAGGCATAAAGAGAACATAATGAAACACAATTGTGTTTAATTTCTTCACTTTACATTCCATTCCTGCTTAAAGTGAGTATTTTTATGGGTATAAATAGTAGTATTATAATCCATAGCTTTCATGTCATAATGTCACAATTTATGTCATTGTTGTTGTTTTTGGCTGTCACAAACAGTGGGTGCTTTGAATGGTTTCATTTCCCAAACTCTGTTACAATGGATAAACTACTGTTACATTTCCAATGTCTTTATGGATGAAGTTGAATGGAGATAGCAGTTCGGTATATGTACACTCTAAAATGGTTAATATGAAATTTGCCAGGAATGGAAAACTTTTTGTTTTATCACTAATTTGCAGTAGCTGAAAAGACTATTCAGTAAGAGTGAACACAACCTTTGGAAGCAGTTTCAGTCTTATACTTATATATGTATATTAATAGCATGTTTACTCTACGATTTAATTACATTATTATTTCCCCTGAAAGAGTTCGCCATTAGACAAAGTCAAGTTTGGAATGTCATTAAACTTCCATCAATTTTATGAATCAGTATCAGTTTGAACTCCAACGGTAAACTTGTTCTCTTATGCTTTTACGTGTTCGGTTTCAGTGAATTCACTACTTGTAACTAGGCGTAGATCTAAACTAGATTTATGGTCAATTTCAAGTGCCATGTTGATAGATCTAGATCTGTTTTCAGTATGACACTGAAGAAAGCCTGTTGACTTCTCAGTGAGTCTCAAGAAACATTGACAAGCACGTCTGATTTGGCTGATCAAATGCCTGCAAGTGTGTGTGACTGATAAGACAAAGGCCAATGGCTACAGACAGATCCATCCTCTGATACAATGGTTTTGTGGCTATAAAACGTTAAGAAATCATAACAGCTTTGCACATGCACTTAATACGTCATGCCGTGAGAGTGATTCAGACAGTATGTCAAACTTGTTTGAAGCCATGAGAAACAGGTGAGGTGTGAAGTGGGGGAGGGTAGGTGCATGATTTCCACCTCAGGTCTTAGCTTTTTATGTATCACAGTACTGGGCAATACTACACATTGTGGGTACTTGACACGCTTACGGACGATTTCTTTGTCTGGTGAAACTGATCCAGTACCTGAGCTTGGTCTTGGTCATGCCTTGATATGAATGAAAAGTGCGATTGGGGAAGCAAAAGCCTTTCGCAATAAGGGTAGATCAGCCCATAATGTTATTTCATATTAGCAATGACGAATTGCGTAGCAAAATAGTAAACAGCCGTTCCAAAAGATTATTTTGTAATAACGCTAGTTTTGTTTTAAGCGTTTTCTTAATATCCGTTTTAGACTACAGTATTAGGTTAGCAAATTTTGCTGAGACCCTATTTTCCTGTTCACTGTGAGAAGAATTTGATAGAGTCAAACATATATTTTCTGATATTGTTGTATGTTGAATTTGAGAATTTTATATCTTGACTCAAAATAGCCTGGCTGTCACAAATACAATGTACAAAAGCTTTGCTTGTGATATCAGTCATATCGTTATTATATGGTATGATAATATAGAAATTTAGTTCAGATGCAAATGTTAGCATTTTGCCTAAAATTGTCATAGTGATTCTTTCCCTTATTGTATGTAGCCCAGCAAGAAAGTTTGTGTTTGCAGTAGATGATATATGTTAAGACATGATAAAATACGCCAAGAAATAAACCCTCTGAATATGAATTTGCTGAAATCTTTGTAGCAACATTACTATCGGCCTTTCATTCCTTCTGTTTGCCCTGTTTCTTGAGTCATATTTGTTTAAAATTCAAAGGTGCTATACCTAATCCATGCAGTAAGTTCAGAAAGCACATATTTGGGGTTATCAAGTATTAAAAAATCATAGTTTCATTCCAATGACTATGAAAAACAGTATTGTGATAAGCTCATGATTTGAGGCATGAGAGCTTTAACTTATACTGCTGAGCTATATCCAGATTTAGACTGAAGTATAACTCCGATGTTAATACAGTGGTCTCTGCCTAAGAACCCGCTGCCTAAGAACCCAGTCTGCCTAGAGTCCGCCTCTGTTGCGAAACTGACTGCGTTGCTAATGTGTAGCACAAGACTGCAACACTGGTATTACAATGAAATGTCAAAATAGCTTCGAAATAGCCTTATATTAAGTTGTATTTATGTTGCATGAAAAATCTTGAAAACATAATAAAGAGCATGTTCCATTGAAATGAAAATGATTGAAAGTGTTGTCACAAGTTTTGTTTTCTGACATGCTGCATGCACTGCTGTTACAAGCAGCTGATGGTTTGCTGCAAGGAGATTGTCTTGATAATCCACTTAACTTTTGATCTTAATCATAAGGTGTGTTTTTCTGTATAAGAGATGACCAGCTGGATAAAAGAATACATGTACATGTAGTTGCTGAAGCTTTCATACTGCAATCTTCATATAGAAGATACTGTATCTACGAATGTGGATGCTCTAAAACTACTGTATACACAATGGTACTCAATGTGTTTTCAAATGATAAATTTGTGATGTGAGTAAGCCCATTATTAGTGATGGATGTATTCCTATAAAAATCATTTTATCTCTTGTAAGTGTATAATTTATGGGGCTGTGTTGAGAATCAAAGTTTGAGAGATTTTGAATTCCATCTTTCCCATTCATCTGCAGAGCCCACATACACATATTTGCTACACGCCCACTTCTCCCTTCATACACAAATACCGTACATATAAAAGCTTGTCTGTGACTACAATCAAGCCCACATTTACATTTAATGCTTAATGAGATTTCACTTCATAGCAAAGACTTGGCAATAATATAGGTTTCATCTTTGAAATTTGAGCAGAGTTGTATAGCATTTTTAAGAAAAGATGGAGATCTGAAACAATATTACAATATCAAACAATTCAAGTCACGGTGAAGTTTATCCAATTCTCTTTCGAGTATGGACATTTCTTGCACGTCTCTCATTTCACAAAACAGCAGCTATCATGATAAAAATTGCAAACAAATTCATATGTCGCCTTCTGCAAAAAGTAAAAAAAAAAAAAAAAGTGTCAAAGCTTGAAGTTCTCAATATGTGAGAACAGGGAAAATGTTTATCCTGATATTTTTTTGCTGTCAAAATGCTAAAAATGCTCTCGTAGAATACATGTATTTATTATAGAACAAGAGCCATGTCTAGAACTGGAAGTGCTGCTCTGGTGATATTTTCACTTTGGGAGGTAGAAGGTGTTTTGTATGGGATATGAGTGTGGGACATTTTCATCCAAACTTGACTTCTGCATCCTTGTCATAACCTTGTTCTTCATAAAATTGCTCAATAAATTCTAAAAAATAATGTTTCTGGCAGCATCGAATTATCAGTCCTGTAAGCTCTACATATCTAGGAAACTTATTGTGCTCACAGCTTTGAAAATACATGTACATTTGAATTTAGAGTATCTAGTGAAGGACTTTCATTACTGCTGAGAATTAACTATTTTCTGTGGCAGTTTTTCCAATGCTCAGAGATGGACAGAGGAGATGGATGGGAAAGAGAGAGAAAACAAAATTACAAGTATAAGCAACAATCTTCTGATATTTGAAAGGATCCAAGAATTTTCTTGATTTCATTCACTCTCACTGAACTGCTCGAAACACTTCTGAACTCTCTTTCTAGAAGCACAGTCTGAACTGGCTGACATACAAACGGAAACACAAAGCAAATTAGAGTCTGAATTTCCAACATGGAAATCTAATTTCAACTTTTAATTTCAAGAACATGATTAACATTCATATTCATATACATGTTTATCATCCTCTGAAGGATAAATGTTGAAAGATACTAATAATATCTCAGCATCACCTCCTCTGATGGCTAAAATCAGAAAGCGATAATTTCATGTTGTTACTATTGGTTGGACAATATCCAGTAAATTCACTCGGAAATGTCCCAACAAGGAATTCTAAGGTTTGCATGCATGCATGCTCCTGTAGATTTGTCATCCGTTGGGCCGTCTCTGACAGATGATATCGAATCTCCTCCACTGTTCCCAACTCTCTGCTTTCCTCAGTGTGTCCTGCAGCTCCATTGCCGTCCATTCTCGGATGTTGTCCTCCCATCTAATCTTCTGTCTGCCTTTCCTTCATCCTCCCTGCACAGTGCCTTGTAGGATAGTTTTAGCAAGGCTTGAAGAACGGGTGACATGGCCCTATCATTTCGGCTTGCGTTGCCTGACCAATGATAGGAGGTCGGTGTAAGGCCCGATTATACTTCTTGTGTGTCTTTTCACTTCTTCATTGGTGACATGGTCTCTGTATGAGGTGTTAAGCAGTTTACCGAAGCGTCTCATCTCAACAGCTCTTATTCTTCTCTCACTGTCTGCGGTCAGGGTCCAGGACTCGCATGCATATAGGAATGTTGATGTCACTGAGGAGCGCATAAGCCCGATCTTTGAGCTTAGGGCGATTTCCTGTTTCTTTAGATATGTTTGAGTTTGATTAGCACGGCTGTGATCTGTGCTATTCTGGAGCGTATTTTGGGCTTTATATCTAAGGTTTACAGGTTAGAAAAATATATCTTATAGAAATTCTATGTATTGATGAAAATTAAATACCGAGACCGTTTCTAATATCAGCTTGTTATATAACATGAAACTGAAGGAGTGAAAAGTGGCTCACACCAATATTTTTTTACTATATTAAATTCCATTTTTTGCCAAAATGATAACAATTAAATCTATTTAATGACCTACCTCAAAGCTAGACAGCCAATCTGGATGTGATAAGGATGATGATCTACATTGTATGTATTTTAAAGATGACCTAGTGAAGAGCATGGTCTAAATGATGAATAAACACACTAGTGGGGGACTGAAAAGTAAATAAAGGCCTAGTTTCACCAATTTGGATGAAAACAAGACACAAGTACACTCAAACACGGTTAGAACAAAATTTGCGGGGAATGGAAATCATTTTCGTTCTATTGCTAGTTTGTTGTATCCG
>JBCEWB010230232.1:0-16235 GCA_039654565.1 Peronia peronii
CCCCTCCCCCTCCGACTAGCCCACAGGCAGACCAAGTCCGCATCCTGACCCCAGCATCCAGCCTGACCTTCTCCCTGACCATTGGAGATTTCAGTTTGGCCAAAGATAACCACTTTCATGTCTGTTCCGTTCACTGGCTGAGCGACAGGACAAAAGTTTCACTCACACAAACAGCCTGCTCAAGGCAGAGACAAAATCAACACAAACAATTCCAAAGATTGCCATTAGAACATAGACTAACAAAAGTGTAATGTTTTTTCATAAACATCTCAAGACATTTTACAGGAAGGAAGGAATTTTCACTGAAAAACAAACAACTTTCATAGTTTGATCAACATCAAACAGGGACAATTGAGGAGTTGGTATCAGCAGTGCTCACAACAACATCACTTCTCAAACCTCCACTGTCTCAGCTACCAAATACTTCTCAACTTTATTTATTTATTTATCTATTTATTTATTTATTTATTCATTTATCCTTTTTATCCACTTTAGTTAAATTAGTTTTTGTTATTTAAAAAAAAAAAGTTAAACAGATCTTGCGACAGTTGCTTAACTGTCAGGTCCGAGCATTCATGCACCGTTGCTTCCGACACTGACCTGCAGCACGTCTTGAAAATGTCTGCTGTGAAATGACAAATCAGAACCTAATTTGTGGTTAGGTCAGCCCACAGCTGACAATGCAGAGATCAGTGGGAGACTTTCTGGCAAATTAGGCTAACAGTCCAAAAACCAACGAGCTGCAGCGGTCGCAATCAGGCTGACATAATAGAATGTTCACATTATCAAGGTGTCATTAAAGTAGAAGGATTATAAAAACAACAAAAATATGGAATCATCACTTGCACCAAATTCTGAACCTTTGAAAAAAAAAAAAGAAAAGAACAAACAACAAACAAATGGCTCATCTCTTCTCTCTCAGCCTTTCCTTCTGACCTCTGACCTGGGCTCTGAACTCTGCACATTTTGGGCACAAATCTGAAGCTCTGGTAAACTTCTGATGTATGCAGATCATGAACTGACAATGTGACACACAGAACTATGGTGTACGCAGACTGTAAACTGACAAGTATGACATATAAAACTCCAATGTGTGCAGACTCATAAATGGACAAGTGTGACATGTAAACTCTGGTGTGTGCAGAGGGTAAACTGATGTAGGAAAAGTATTTAACAAAATCTTTGTTTAATACTACAGTGATAGAACAAAGTGAAGCAAAGATCAGATATAGACAACTCATGACAAGGAAACAAATCTTCACTCAGTGAGATACCGCACAGATCTGGAACAGGTATATTTATGTCTGCACTGAATGTCTCCCTTCCTCTCTCTGCCCCTCCCCTCCACCTCCCTCCCCTCACCGACACACACGCATACACACACATACACACACACTTGAGCAGAAATGTTATGCAAACTCAGTACCAGTGAAATGTTCACAAGTATGACAAGTTTCTGGTTAAAGATATACATGTACATGTTATCTTGTGATAATATCTTCTTGTCCATCTTACAGCTAAGGATAAGCAAAGTCCCAACATTCTCAGATCTGGGAGGGGTTTTTTTTGTGTTTTTTCTGCGTATGCACGTTTTTTTCCATAAGGAGCTACAGAAAGATGAATGTTAACAAATGTAACAGCCATCCAGTTGACAATTTGGACAGTCGTACTATTTATCATGTAGCTATTAATTATTAAATGATTCTGTTTGACAAAAATCCTGAAGTTTTTCAAAAATTTCACACTTCATCAAAACTGTTTGCTTTCTCCTCTTTTTCTGTAAGGAGGACAACTCTGCATCAATGCACACTGGGCCTGCGGCAAAACTTTGCCAACTAAGACAGAAAGACAAGTTCTACTGACAAACGACAAAATCTTTCTTATGGTTCTCATTCCCAATTCAGCATAAAAACTTGTACAATCATCGTCGTCATCATCGTCAGCATCCGTTCATCTCAAGAGATGATGGTGCAGTGCTAGGATTGGGGATGGCATCTTCTAGAGTGGCTGCGGAGCCCCACCCTAGAGTGGCAGTCTTGTACAGTGAGTTAGAGAGAAAAGAGGGGAATGTGGACATACAAAAAATACTTCTTCTTTTTTTTAAATACAAAGATGTATACAAATCCATATGATCTAAGAAAATCAACAAATGCGTCCATCATCTGCACAAATATACAGTCAGAACCAATCCTGTTCAGATGCAACTGAGAGCAAGTAGAGAAAGCTGGTTCTGCTTTCAGTAACAAATTACGATAGAGTAAAAATATCTTTGTTATTTTCACAGACAAAGAAAGGTTAGATTAATGTGATAATGATTTTGGTCCCCATGGATAGTTGAAATCTGTCTAGCAATCTGATGCAAAGATGCGTTCTCTTGGTGGGAAGTCAATGGCTGGCTTGGAATGATTAGGTCAGATGTTTATGTTCCACACTGATATCACATGTTCAAAACTGCACCCATAGACAAAATGTACAGGTAGGCCAACTCTCGTATTTGATCTCTACGGACAATCAAAACAAATGATAAAAAAAAAACATGCTGTTGCCTGGACACACAACAGAGAGATACTGCAGGGCCAAAACTTGGCCTCAGTGCGAAATCTGCACTCTGGTCTTTTATTTTTTTTATCATTTCTGTTTGACAAAAAAAGAAAAAAAAATTATCTCGTCTTGACTTTTTGTCGTCCACCACAAATTGCATCCACAAGGAGATTGAATGAAATAGCTCAGGCTATAATTCGCACCTTTGATTGACAGACATTTAATTTTTCTTTTCCTTAGCAAAAACATCCCACAATTACTGACTTAAAAACAGCCAAAAAGTTTACAGATTTTGTTAATTGGTCTCTAACCAGGATCAACAACTCTAGGAGAAATTTCTCCTCCAGAACTCAACATGTCAGAATGATCTCCTCCTGCACCAAAGTCACTAGGGTGACGTACAATCACATCTGATGAAATCATTTGACATCCAAGGATGCGACCTCTAAGCTCAAACCTGGAAAACAGAAACAAAATTATTACACTTTTTTTTTCATTATACCAGCATTTATGTCAGGCAAGCTTGGCAGGATGCCCGGATATCTCAACAGCAGTTTTTTATACTGAAAAACAAAAATTTAGTCAGCATCCCCATCATGCAAGATCTGAATGTCTCCAATGGTGTTCAGTCCACACTGAGTATGTTCACATGGTGTTCAGCCCACACTGAGGATGTTCACGTGGTGTTCAGCCCACACTGAGGATGTTCACGTGGTGTTCAGTCCACACTGAGGATGTTCATGTGGTGTTCAGTCCACACTGAAGATGTTCATGTGGTGTTCAGTCCACACTTAGGATGTTCACGTGGTGTTCAGCCCACACTGAGGATGTTCACATGGTGTTCAGCCCACACTGAGGATGTTCACGTGGTGTTCAGCCCACACTGAGGATGTTCACATGGTGTTCAGCCCACACTGAAGATGTTCACATGGTGTTCAGTCCACACTGAGGATGTTCACATGGTGTTCAGTCCACACTGAGGATGTTCACATGATGTGACAGTGCAACTCTCAGATCAGCAGAGACACAGACAAATTGATGTGCAGGAACAGGAGAGAGAAATAATGTTGTCATTGCAAGGTACAGGAACACAACCAATCCAAGCCCTGACCTGACACAACTTTGTCAGTCGATTGCTGAGTTCATCAACTCCAGCTTCAATTTTCTTCACTAAGTTTGTGTTACATTATACATTTCAAACTGTTGGCCAAACTGCTGTCACTGAGTTCACAGGCACAGACAATCTGTACAAGTCCAGCAGGACAAGATAGGCTATATGTTGCCTCTGGAGCACAGGGAAAATGTCAAAGATTTACTGCTATACATTTCACTCACTACAATTAACATCTTGTCCTTCCTTTTTCACTTCTCTTTATTTGAAGTTGTAATTGCTTCCTTTCATACATTGGTCCAAAGAGCTGATAAAATTTTGATAGCAAAGAGAGCAAGGATAGATTTTCAGCTTTCAAGCATTCGATCTCATGCCCTGCATGGCTTACTGAGGATTACCTCAAACAAAGCAGCTTCTGTGATAAGCAGCTACTCAATGCTAAATGGTTCATAGTCAACTAAGCAAAAAGCTGGAAATCCCCACTGGAGTGTTTGTACCCCTCTGCTAAAAACAGAACACTCACTGATGTTTATTACTGCTCCACCACGAGATCCGAGAACAGTTGTCACCGGTCCCATGCATTTTATGTGTTTTTCTTTATCAGTGGTGGTGAACAGTTTGGAGTGTTTGTACCCCCATACTAAAATTAGATGGGGATTTCCAGTCGTTCACTTGGTGGGAACAAATCTCTTCAAACAGCACAACGAAAGTGAAAGTATTTCTCCAGTTGCTACTCACCACACAGGTCACCTCCGTATTTGATGTAGAGAAAACCATTATCACCAAAGTCAGTGCCCCAGGAATTGCGGACAATATAATATGGCACATCACCTGGGGAATGATACACATACATTGATTTTAAAATACGACTGTTAGTATTTTATTGTAAATGTTCATTCTTAATCTTCAGTACAGACCCAGCTTTGAACTGATCAAACAGGTATTAAGGGCATAAATGTAAAGAAATGGACAAGAAACTGAAAAGCTGCTCAGAAATGATGGAATTATTTCCCATTTGTCAAAGCATGAATTTAGATATACCAGCGGCTACAGACATTTTTTTTTTTATTAACAAAACTTGAGCTTGAGGCAATTTAGAACTAGCAAATACAAAATGTATGAGAGAAGCACAGCACTATCCATGCCATAAGTCATGACTTTTTGGTGGAAAGCGTAACCATTTTTGATCCTCAACTTAATCTGTTGATCACTGACCAGTGAGATCATATCCAACAATCTGCACGGCATGGTTGATGTTGGTGGAGCAATGGTACTGGATGATCCCGCCCACGTAGTTGTGCCAGGTGGAGGCATCAACGGCCGCAGCCACTGGTCCATGTTCTGCCACAAGTTGTAAAATTTCATCCTCGTGTCCCCTGAGACTGACAAGTACGAGAAAACATGAACAAATTATTAAAACCTGCATGTGAATGAACAGCTAAATATCAACAACTTCATCAAAGAGGCAAGAGACGACATGGATGTGTGTCATAGTTTGGTCTATCTAGCTGAGCAGTTTTGGCCACATCTTGCCTGTGCTATTTGATCTTTGATCTCAGTGGTTGTTTTTTTTTCAAGCATTTCAGTCCTAAGAAAATAAGATGATCTCGGCTTTAAGAGGCTGCCTGTTTTTTGCTGAGAATTTTTATGGCAGAAATTTGGAATTTTTGGAAATTTTGCCCAGACAGCGGCATTCCGCCTATTCTTCATCAATTTTAAAGTGCCAAGGATTCTTTAATGTGCATAACGTACACACAGGACCTCCAAAATATAACTACCCTTATCTGAGAAAGCTAAATGTCGGATTTCCCTACCCAAAGGAAGCTAGGGGACTGTTGAGTCATTGAAAAATGCGGGTTTTCAATCTTCATGTCTTCCCATCCCCCGATGCGGGACCTGCGAGTCGATCCCGGCCACAACCTCACATACTCGAGTTGTTTTCACCATGAAGCAGACGCCAAATCACAGAGCCACGGTGACCGCCCTGATCTCAGTGACTTTTGATATTTCTAATAAGGAGGCGGCCTGAGAAAAGGGGGCTCAAAGTGAAAATTTTCCATTTTGAGTGAGTGCAGGCAGCCATTTCTGAATACAAAACAGTTTAAATTGCTCGAATATCCCAATTTGGGACAAATTTATGCTTGTTTTAAGAAAGTCACTTTGCAAAAATAAAACTGACAAAAATGCATTCAAAGTCCAGATTTCTACTAAACATCATTTCTCACCACAAGGGACTGCCAAAAAATGTCAGAATATCATCAGTGATTTAACTGTTGAATCTTATGATGCCAGAATGAAGGAAATTGACTTGATCATGCAAAAACATACAAACAGCTTATGAAACAGACAAAATGCATAGATTCCAGTCTCAGTATAGATCTAGATCTTGTGGGCGTGGCAGCAACGATCAAGTCTTCATTGTCGTTGGACTCTTTGTCCACAACAGTTATTGGACAGATTTCAATTGTATGAGCCAAATTAATCTTGAATAATATCCACCAGAACTTTCGTGTGTAAATCTGATATTCCAAGGCCACAAAGGAATGTAAAGCTTGTTAATGTCACTCAACAGCAACGAGGATGCCATTATCTTTTCTTTCTCTTGGCAGCTAACGTTAGCCACATAGTTAGTCTTATAGCACAATAAATAAAAAATATTATGCAAAGAAAACAAAGATGTTCAGTGTCAGAAGAAATTTATTTATCAATTCAAACAAGGTATTTATGTCCATTTCAAAAAGGAAAGCATGGGGAACTCTTGAAGTTACAAGATGAAGTCCCTACAATGTAGTTAGTGTTTACAAACTTTTTTACCTCTTTTCACTTGGATGTCATGCTTTGTATTCATAAGTATTCAGCACCACAAGAAAGAGCGAAAACAGACAAAAGCAATGGTGTGTAGCAAGCTAGGATTCTCTTACTATAATGTAGGCAAAAAGCCTCCGCAGAGTACCGTCTTAGAATGGTCGATTTCTGATGATTTGGGGCAATAATGCAACTTGATAGGGTCAGAAAATTAAAGTTTTGAACTATTTAGGAAGCTGAGGTCTTTGCAGGCTTTTAACAAAATGTGAAGAAATGGTTTAAGATTGCTTTGGTGACAAAACTCAGTTGTGATCTGGGGTCACATTTTTACTCTTTTTGCCCTCTATCAGGCAACTGGTCCCAGTGACATGAGCCTGGTTTTCTCAGGCCACCTCACATACTATATATTCTTAAAAGATCAACATTCCTGCTATGATACCCCAACAACTGTCAACTTCTGCAACGTGACAAAAAATTTAGCTTAAGTGCATTTCATGACAAACTCAATTTTCCATTCTCTCCTGCTGCTCCTCACTGTAGGACAAAGTCTCACCACCAGTCCAACTATCTGACCTATGTACAGTCAAGTCCAGTTCATTGATCTCTATGTAGTCGAGTGCAACTGTGTGACTGGAGGACAGTTGTCTCATGGACCGGTCATACTTCATAGCATGTCCCTGTAAATACAACCACCTGTACCACAGTGACAGATCACAGACTAAGCCATTCCCAAGTGCTCTGCCTGAGCTGGTATACTACAAGATCAGAGTTGCTGAAATGTGTCACACAAGCTCGGACACAACACATGATCTCCTCACCTCTGACACTGGTGACTCTTGATGTAGACACGGGAGGCCGAGGCTGGTGGTCGTTTGCAGCGATCTGTGCGGTCAGTGGTGGGATATGTACTGGCAGTGACCACTCCATTCTGAAACCATTGGTCAGAAATCATGAACAGCGGTAACAGTATCATGTGTCATAATCCTCAGTCGTGTAATGTCATGGCCTTGATTTGCCTACACAATACATAATGCCACACCAGTCTGTAGTGAGAAACACTGATACAGTTCCAATGACATGAAGTGAAAAAAAATGGGGCCTCACGACACTTGGCAAAAAGTTTTCCCTGTTTGGAATCTTTTGTCATTCACATATGTGGTTTTAAGATCTTAAAATGGTAGTGAGATAATTATTCTGCTGGAGCCTCAGTTTAAAAAAAAAACAAAAAACAAAGCATCAGTCAGAATTACTGAGATATGTGACAATTAGCTTTTTTTTTTCATGCAGAACTTAAAAGAAGTTCTGGCTGAGGAATCCATCCAGATATCGCAACTGCACAGTTAAAGTAAAAGGAAAGAGTCATCAGCACATGTGTCTGAGGTACTTTAACATAGCTCGATATGAACAGTTTATTTCTGGCACTAAGATAATTAATTCAGCCTAACCTATGATAGTTACAGATATCCTGGTATCACCCCCAGATCTGCCTTACCTGGCTTGCCCACTCAGCGGCCTGACAAATGTCCCCACCTTCACAGCCATTGTTGCCCTCATCACAGTCAATCAGCTGTTGGACGCTCAGCCACGGTGCTGTAGTATTGTACTGAATTGCGTACATGCTCTCCATTGTCTCCACAACACTAAAGGACCTGCAGACGTGGATCAGCAACACAAGTGCTGCATAAATCACTTTTTCTGTTCTCTTTTTCATTCCCATTATAAAACAGAAAACCACATACCCTAAACTCGATGTTCCGCACCACAATCACAAGAACATGCTATTTTTCAGCTGGATGTTGATTTTACATGATTTACACTTTATACAGATAATCTTTGCCTGGGATTTTGAATGCTATTGTTTCACCCCATATCCAAGTAAAAAGAAAAGGAGAGTTTTTTTGGGGGTTTTATTCCTTTTTAAGTTCAAAGAAACACAGTCTGATTTACGCAATAGCAAACAATATCAAATAATAAAAATCATCAGTTTTTATTTTTTCTTGTTTCCTATACCACAGACACAAACTCCAAACACAGACTAATATTGATCTCTTCATTCCTCTCCCCACTCCATCCACTCCCTCCAAACAGAGACAGATCCATACACACACACACAGCATAAACTGTCCGACATCCACTCCCAAATGACTGACAACACAATTTACCAGCAAGCTCCACATGTGCCTTGGTCTTTGATAGGTGTCAGAACATTTCTCTTCCTCCTGTGGATAGAAAACACCAACACTTTGCTTTCATTCATTTACACTGATTCATTCATTCAGTTATAAATTAATCCTAAAGCAGAACTCAGTTTTCAGTGTTTAATATTTTCATGGCAAATAAACGCCGAGTTTGTCAGGCATAAAAATAAACAGCCAAGAGAATGGAACTTTCCAAAATCAGATTTCTAATCAATCAATGTCTCATAACTAATGTTGGAAAACATTGCAGTGATCATATTAGATTACCTGATAATTAATTCAAATCTAATACTAATAATAGAAAGAAAGAAACGTACCAATCAACAGCATCTGGCAGTGATAAATGTTTGTAACTATTTTCTGGCCAAAATCTTAAAGTTGTTCCTGTTGTCAACATCTTGTTCTTGGAGGGCATTAGGTCAGATAAATATAAGGCTGCAGACAAAGTGCAGAGAAAAGAATTACAGCTATGCATGTGAAATTTCCTTTTCCTTCCATGACTTTTAAATGAAACTCTCTGACAGGCAAAATCTCATGGTGAGCACCAGCTATTATTCCATGCAATGTAGAAGTTGATGTTAGATTGGGAATCTCTCAGTTCTCTTCTATCACAAAAAGTCATCCTGCCCACTCAGCCAGAAAACATTATGGTTTAGTTACCATGGAGTAAGTAAATATATAAAGACATTCAATTTAAGTTCACATGATTAAAATTGTACATGTATATTTTCTTACCTCTGAACTCATGTGGACTTAAGTCTGCAAACTTGTTCACTCCATACACAGGAGGCTGACTATCATTATAAGCTTTGTTGAGCTCTTTTGCTCGAGCAACATTGTCCTGAAAGTGAAATATTAAAATTAACAGTCCCTAATAAAGTAGATGAGACATGACATTAGAAAAACTTGGCAATCACAAGATCAGTTCAGAAATACACGGTGAGTCAACGGGATTGCTTTTGTCCAGTCTCTGGGGAGTTTTCATGGCTAATAAAAATTTGGCATCCATATGGAGATGGAATGAATCAGCAATGTTCATGTCCATGAAAGGACATGCATTGCTAATGCTCATTTAAATATTCTATTAACCGCATCGAATTAACCACCTGCAGGAGGTTGAAAGACGTAACATAACTGACATCCAATCATCATTCTTATTTTAAAAGTGGTCCAAAATGCCTCTTGTTATGCTTAACTCGTATCTTTCATAGTCAAAGTGGTAGTGAAATGTCATGGACAACGTATGTTATATGCTGTAAAATAATAAACTTCTAATAGCCAAAAACATTTTAGCTGTCTTACTTATGAAAAAAAAACACAGTACATGTGTTTAGTTTGCAAAATAAGTCAACTTGCAGTTTTGCGTTTCTTTTGCCCGCTCTCTATCCCATTAGCGTCGATATGCATGTGATGTCCTGTACATCTCTGTACTACAAAACTGCACGACTCGCAAAACAAGGCTTCACATCCAGTGACAACATAAGAAGGCTGAGTAGTAAAGGAGAGGTGATAAAAGTGACATCTAGCAGTGCTAGTAGTTAGCCTCAAGGTGTTTGTTTTGACTCCACCTTGACTTCAGAGTGATACACCGCAGGCCTACATCGAACCACCTTAATGACCACTGCCTTCCTCTAATCTCTCCCCTAACTCCATCCTTTCTTCAAATATGATTGATAATTGCTAATGGTAGGACAACAGGTTGTACTCATAAAGACATGTCAATTCCATATGGATTTGACTTTTACCACCCCTCCTCAAATAGACTACTTCCATTACCGATGTGTTCATAACCTAATGTAACTGCTTGGCGCAAACCACTTCACATAGGGGTGTATTTACTTTCATGTTATAGAATCTCAGTGTACAATGCAAGCTATCATCCCTCTGACCACATGGAGTTAAATCATTCTTATTAGATCACACCGGCTGACAATGAGGGGGGCAGCAGTGACTACAAAGAAATATATATAAGTGATCTAATGGTGGCATAAAGTGAGAGCACAAGAGAGCTATCTGATATATAAACTAATAAATATTTGGCCACTTTAGCTTTCATTCATGGCAATTACAGCTCACTTCTGCTCTCAAAGCTTGATCGCTGGTCAATGTGAAACTTGTTGAGTGGGTCAAGTGGTCAGAGGAGTCTGCGTTATTATCCAATATGGTATAAACAGAGAGACTGCATCTGTTTGATACTCTTCTCACTGTCATCGTTTCCTTTGATCGTAGTTTCGGACCATTTGAGAGGGCTTAGGTGGGTTATGTGGCCCTTTGATTTCTGTTCTTCTCTTCTGTTTAAGTTTAACGGGATTTCATCTTTGGGCATGGAATTTCTCACTGTTCTATTAGGTAAAGTTGTCTTTACCTTTTGAAAGAGCGACTATTGAGCTGCGCATATTTATTATGGTGATAATATTGACCAAACTGGAGCCGATGAACCCCAAGTTTAAGTGACATGGTGAGAAATATCACAGCGCAACAAGGAGCCCCTGTGAATAAATACAGGCATCAAATGCAGGGCTTTGCTTTAGAGACTATTCTCTATGATCTGGTTGTAGCTCACCTTTTCCCTGGTAGACGCCCAACTATCCTACAACCGACAGTTCACAGCTACACAATACACCATTGTTTATAATATATTGAACAGGCCCACACAAGCGTCCCATTAGTTTGCCCTCGGTACCTAGGACATCATGCCCGGTTTACGGTCAGTTACAGAAAACAACGAGATCCCTGAGTGGTCCTAACAATCGCGTCTCTTTAATTGTTAAAATCTCAAATTAAAGAAGCCATCAGCCTCTAATTCGTATGTCAGTACTGTCTGTGGGTTAACAATCATATCATTTCATCTGAGGCAAAAATAAAAAGAAACTTGACATAATGAACTACCACTTTAAAATAAATGCTGTAATAAGATTACTCCAGAAAATACTCCCACCTTGAAAATCTGAAATCGAATTTCCAATTCAGTGGAATTGGTTAAGTAGGGTTTCTTGTAATGGGCAGCGAAACTGTAGAAAGCCTCAAACAATTCATCGTTTCTCTGGGAAAGCGACGGCATCCACATCAACGATAAAGACAGATAAAGCAATGAAAGCAACCGCACGGAGTGACTTGGTTTGACCATTATGACACATTGCAGTTTGAATGAACTAGGGCCTGAAATGAAACCGAAAGTGAATGTCAGCCATTTTGAACAGGCTGTCATGTGATAGCTGCCCATTGTGACTATTGAGAGGTACTCTCTGACATTTTAATTACGAAACAACAACTTTTTTTTATACCCCTCCTCCCTTCTTTTCCCTTTTCCCCAGCTACACCTTCGCTCCATTCACACATGATCAGTATTACATAAAAGTTAACATAGTCCACTTTTTTTTCGTTTTCATTGGTTGATGAAGTTCAGGCCGCACGGTTCCGATTAAATCTTTTTCACCAGCTATTCTCTCCTCCCCTCTCTCTATTGACTTTTTCCACGATATTGCTCAATTGAAATCTCTACTGATATAGATCTAGAAGCCTGGTTAAAATGACCATTTCCGTGCACAAAAGCACTTACATTAATTCCATAAACAAATTCTAATTCCAAATTTCGGTAGTCAGGGGACAGCATGAAATCAATTCCCGTACGGTTAACAGAATCGTATAAAGTCAGATCAGTCTACTGTCAGAATAGTATCTTGTGGTGTTGGTTGTTTGACCCCGTGTGACCCCAAGTAACCTGACACAGTGACCTCACGGCCTTGACCTCCTGCCACTGAGTCAAGAACGGAGCTCATACCGGTGTAGATGTAGATCTGGAGCTAGACCTAGATCCAGTAACGAAGGTAATGTTTCATCATTGTTTGGAAATTCCCTGGTCCTAGAATTGTACGGCCTTAGAATTGCATGTCCGGCATATGATAGATGTACATTGTTGTTTTATGAAAGATCGCCGGTTGTAACCCAGGCCCAGTCCCAGATCTGCTGTAAATTGTAAAAAATGTAAAAGTGTAAATATAAATTTATTATGGCCATAAGATAAGTGCATGTTTTTTGCTTTGGAAGATTTCCAGGATCTAATCTAATTTAGGCAGATAAAGACGAGATCTAGATCTAGATCCAGATAACCAGATCTAGGAGAAAATCACCATCTCACAATGTGAGATATCTATGTTTTTTTTTTTTCTTTGGTCTAGATCTTTCTAGAGTGTAGTTTAGATGTTTGTTATTTTTCTGATTATTTTTATTTATAAGACTGGAGGGTCAGTGCGTCACGGCAGGTGTTCGTGTCACCTAGATCAGTGGCCACATCATATCAGACTGTACCAATTTGCACCAAAATTTGTTAGATCTAATTTCAATGGCTCCATGTTCAAAAGAAATAAGCAAATTTTGGTTGACATTGGTACAGTCTGACATAATGCAGACAAAGGTGAAGCGAACACCCGCCGTGACGAACTGATTCTCCACCCTATATTGATTGATTGATTGATTGATTGATTCCGTAGTTCAGAAGAGGTTTTGAATCAATAGATTAAGACAAGATTTATATCTAGATCTGGATCTTATCTATTCGTTGAGACCGAAATCTAGAGTCTAAATCTAGATTAGATCTATTTGCTAATACTCACGTAGCATTGTTGGCAAGTCTACCCTGTTCCTGTTATTATTGTGATATCCTGTTGTTATGATGTTTTTTGTTGTTAATAAATATTTTTGGCAAATTGAAATAGGGGAGAAATTACAGGAACACGGGAGACAACTCCTGTATCTAGATCTAGATCTGTATAGCACACAACAAAGGCATGATATATTTTGGAAAAAGGACAATAAAAAAAAAAGGGCTCAGAATGATTTTAGAAGACCTACAACTCCACCGTCTTGAAATATGTTTCCTTCAGTTGTAAAAGGAATTAGACTTTCCAGTTTTCCTTTTTTTTATATTTTGAAAGGGGGGGGGGGGTTTAACTTATCAGAATAATATTCACAGAAATAGAATGCCATCAGATGATATTTTAATCTTCGTGAGCTGAGGCTATAGAAAGGGTTCACAGTGGGATGTTTGTTAGTCCACACAGCTAAAAACTGCTGGCAGATTAATTTTGAACTCCTTGTTATCCTTGATTTTGACACTTTACACTCTCTGAGCTGAACCCCATAGATGTAGAATTTCATCAGAAGTATCCTAGTTTTCCCATATACTACCTCCTGCCCCCTCTCCCTTGTTAAGATCATTTCCAAGATTCATTTCTAAAAACAGGAAAACAAGGACATTATGATACACATCAAAAGATCACATTTTACAGGGAAATATTGTCTCCATAGCCCCATGTTATCTCCAAATATAATGTTATCTCTCACTTTTTTAGTCTATGGTAGTCTTCTTAACAATAACATCCTCCCACATCAGGTTGGTAGCCTTGAGTCCAGAGTGCAGGCTCCACCTCAGGGTCCGCTTAGGGCCTTCTTGTTTTCTCTTCTTTTGCGGATTCCTGTTAAACTAATTTGTGTGAGATTTGGCTGGTTTGAAGAAGCCGCAGAATATCTTTGTCACATTTGCTGATGACATGTCAATCACAGGATATTGGGATGACTGGATAGGGACAGCAGAGGCTACATTTCTGCAGACTAAGGTGTAATGTCCCAAATTGTCCATAATAGCTACACACTACTGTGACCCATGTAAGCAATAACTGCACTGACAATGCGAATCCTTGGCTGCTGTGAGGTTGTCTGATATCCCGATCACCGCTGGAAGGCAGAATCAGAGAGACAAAACCATTGGAGGAATGCTGAGCTGTTGAATTCTCTTAATCTTGACAAGAGAACACACAATTTTGTTTCCAGATTGGAAGAATATCATGTATGTCATGAGATAAAAGTTAAAGATTTCACCTGCAAGCAGCTTGAGATGTTCCATTTGAGCAAAGATATAAATTAGCCGCAGTGTTAAATGAACCATTTTATATGATGCTGAGAGATTATTGTATACCAATCCACATTTTTCCACCATTTACTGACAAAACACCAGATAAAGATAGCATTTTGAAGTGTCTGTTTTCTTTATTCCTCATTCTTTACCTTCCTATTTCACAGCTCCTGATCTGATACTTTTCTTGGAAGTAAGTTTCTGTTTACATTTTGATGACAAAGATGATCTTTCAGTGTTGAAGAAGTCATTTCAGTTTTATTTTGAAAAGCAAAGATGATCTGAGCCATCATGAGGCTGGAAATTCTCACCAAGCGATGCATTGATGCAATAAAACAATGCTTGATGTCTAGATAAGAATTATTCTTTGAAAAAACACCATGGAGAGAGATGCTGACCATAGATGTACCCCACCTGAACCAGCAATCCAGTCTTTCCTGGACGGATTGTTATTTCTTCCATGACCCTCCTAGAACCTTCTTCTGTACTGTGATAGCAGACCCATCTGTAGAAACTGTGAAGATGGTAGCAATAGTGACGGGGGGTGAGGGGGGGAAGGGCTGATCAGTGAAGGTTTCACAGTCATTCAGATATTGACCACATACATGTACATACTAGTGACCTTCGTTAACTTGTATAACAATTCTGTCTTCCCTTCCTTGTAATGGAGCTGTCCTCAGAAACCCTACCCACGTTGTTGGCTAGAGGAAGAATTCACAGTTAAGTGACAGTTTGTTATCACAGTAGCTTGATTTGGTCATTCTACAAGAAATACACTGGGATTGTTCTGAATGAACTTTCCAGAATTTTGTTGGAAAACTGGATTGTGCCAGTCTCTCCCAGTTCTATTTTGTTCCCAAGAGTTTCACATGAGCTGCAGACTTAAAGTTGTGAAAAATTATTGAGGTTTATGCTTGGTTTTCTGTTAATCAGATCAATTTTTTTTTTAAATTACGGATAATTCTTTGACCAATATAAGTAGTACGACATTTGTTGTCACCAGTGCACAACAGTAATAACATGACTGATGTGGTACAGTATTACAATTACATGAGGGTATCTGGAGCCACTGTCTTGGTTGGGAGGGGAGGGGAGGTGTGTGGATTTAAGGTAATAAATCAGGTGTCACATGTGAATAAAATCAGCCTCCTTGCTTATATTGGAAAGTTTTGTCAAATTCCTGGTTTGTGAAACCTCAGCAAAGTAATAAAAAATGTATTATGTATGTATATGTTGTCATATGTTGAGTGATGTATTTAGTGTAAAATAATGCTTTTTCCTTTAATCCAGCAGACATGTTTGTGGATATTTCTTTAATTATAATAATTCTATCATGAAGGGCTCTGAACTTCGGGAGCTGTATTGTATTATTGTTTTATTCCTGGTCTGGTTGGCCCAGTCAGCTGTGTAATTCACACAAAAAGAAACAAAGAAAAATACAAAACTCCCTGGCTCTTAGCTGAACTGCTGAAAGTGGATGATAGGTCAGAATGTCAATAGATCAGATCAGCTGGGCTTGTTCCTTGAGTGCATGGAGCTGATGCAATCTTCTTTTATGTTGCACTAGATATGATAGCAGTTATTAGTTAGTCTAGTAGGCCCAGTACTTGGTCCTATTTCCTCCACTCGACCTCCCACCCCCACCCCCCCCTGTCCTTCCCATTCCCCT
>JBCEWB010230342.1:0-22250 GCA_039654565.1 Peronia peronii
GACGCCATCCCCTGTCACAGGTCTTTATGACCTGTCCACTACCAAAAAATATACACACATAATATTCTAACTAATTCATATTCTTTCATCCAATTCTATGGGGAACGGGGCTGGGACTTCCAACTTGTCTAAGGAACCGCCCCGGGGGAAGGCCCGGGAGAAAAAAGAGGTCCCGTCCACCCCCGGGCGGCACAGCATATTTAAATTTTAATTTTATTCAAGAAGCCCGCCCTGGCTCTTTTGAGTCTCAGGGACAGGTCATCCTTTAATATATTTTTTAGGATAATGTTCTTCAAGAAAACTGCTTTATATTACTGCAAATGACTCTCTGGCCAGATCACACCATTACAGTCATTGTGTTGGAATTACATGCATTATGTTCATTGATATCTGAATAAAAGCAGAATGTTTCTTTATTTTCCCTGGCTTTTGTTGGAGTACAAATAATAAGTCATATTTCTCTCAATATGAGATGGCTAAGTGACGGTAAACCATAAATCTTGCAACTTAATGTAAACCATAATTATGAGGAATTTGTAAGCTGGACAATACAGAATTTTCAGTTGCAGCTTTTTCTTAGCTGTTAGAATGTTTTTCTTTCTCCATAAAACAACAACAAACAAACAACAACAACAAAACCACAAACAAAAATTGCAAACAAACACACAAACAAACAAATAAACAAAGAAGAGATTTGATTTTAATCAGACTTTCTGAACTGATTTTAATATTGAAATCCTCTTCAAATGCCTGCATACACATTTGGATTGTGTGATCACTATGCATCTCTTACCAAATTGCATGACATTAGAATGTTACATTATATTGTTGTCTTTGTTTGAATTACTTGCAGGAAGTCCAGCATTTTCGACAACATGATGTCCATTATGGAGAAGTACGCCAGCAATCTGGAGAGCCTAGTGCAGTCCCGGACTGACGAGCTGATTGAGGAGAAGAAGAAGACTGAGGAGCTGCTGCAGGATATGTTGCCAGGGTAGGTTTGTACAGGAACAGAGCCAGGATCAAGTTTCGAGAGTTTGTACAATGATCGTGAGTTCATAACCAGGATCAACTTGGGAGGCAGAAAAGAACCGAAATAATAGTTCAGGGGAAACTACTCTAATATTGAAAAATAGGTATGATTAGCTTTTCTTATTTCCCTTGATCTAGAGGTGGGGACAACATTGATGGCTTTGCCTGCATGATCGAATATTATATCAAATTTATACTAGGGGAGAAATTATCAATGTTGCCATTGATTAATGTTAAAGAAAAGGAGTGTGGCATGGGGGGTTTGAGAAACATGCAGGATTAGAATCTACTATTATTTTAGGCACCTTTTATTATTACCGAGAGTATAAATACCGGGGACATAGAAAACAAAACAGTATGAACTTTATTTCTCTGCTTGTAATGCCTTTCCGTTTCAAATATATCCATTTTCTATATATTGCAATGATTCCAGCACCGTGGCTGACCAGTTGATGCACGGAAAACAGGTAGAAGCGGAGAGTTTTGACATGGTCACTATCTTCTTCAGCGACATTTGCGGCTTTACACTTCTTAGCTCTGAGAGCACACCCATGCAGGTAAATCAGAGCTGTTAGCCCATATTGTCATTGATACCTTTGGAAGGCAAGTTATGATATTGATTGTTTTCCTTATTTGTAATCGAAAGGATGCATTTAGTGAGTATTATTAAAACACAGTGCTAAAGCAACAATATGGGTGGAACAAGTCAATGATGAAAGAGATTGTGTTTACATTTTAATAATTTCTAAGAAATCTCACCAACATGTGAGGTGTTCATATTCTTAAAAGTTCAGGTTTTAATGTTCTTTCTTGATCCAGTCGCGTAACTACTGCTGTCCTCAGTGGCCTAATCCTGGCCTGATTTTCCCTTCCCTTCCAGCACCCCTCCTCCCCCCACCCCCACTCAATAGCTTTCAATCCCTCCTACAACTTCTTGTTGATAAATTCTATTTAGCACTGTGTACTCACCTTCGTAAATATTTTTGTTTTCATTACATTTCTCCCGGTTCATAATTTCAAACATCTTTCTCCTGGGTTTTTGTACTTTTTTTTCTCTCTTTGTCCGATTCTTTTCGTCCATGTCTTTATCCATCTATTCGTAAATGTAGATTGTGGACATGCTGAATGACCTGTACACCCTGTTCGACTCCATTATCGACTTTTACGATGTGTACAAGGTGGAAACGATTGGCGACGCCTACATGGTAGTCAGCGGCCTGCCCAAGAGGAACGGCAACCGCCATGCTGGGGAGATCGCCTCTATGGCATTGCATCTATTGCAAGTAAGACCTGAATAATTGAACCATTGCTGTAAAAGATGAAAGACTGGTTTTTAGTAGTTATGAAAAGATCAAACAAAATGTAAAATTAGGATTTCGTTTTGGTTTGAACCCAGTCACTTGAGATGAGAATCAGCTTAACGTAATATGTTTAGGTGTTATCACCCTTTATCCCATTCCCTTTTTCCTTTTTTCTCAACCTTGTTTTGCTTGCTTCTGTTCATCCCCCTCCCCCTTCGAAAACAAAAACAAAAACAAAACACGCACTTGTTGTAATATTTATAAACGCACATTAACAGTACTAGCTCACGTAGAAAGTTATGTTCAAACTAGCCAATCTCCGCCCATGCTTTTTTCTTAAGTTTGTCAATCAACGATTGCTTACTTCTCTCATTTCAAACACGTTATTCCACTATAACAAAGGCCATATATTCATTTGCTAGGAGCTGAAGGTGTTCAAAATCCCACACCGGCCTGACGAGATCATCCGGCTACGTATCGGCATTCACTCTGGCCCTGTGGTGGCAGGAGTTGTGGGGAGGAAGATGCCCCGGTACTGTCTCTTTGGAGATACTGTCAATGTAGCTTCCAGGATGGAAAGCAACAGTCAAGGCAAGAAATGTAGTGACGACTAGTTCTCGACGACTCGAATAGTTCTCTGTAACAAAACTTTCATGTAAATGGTATGCAGACTATTTTTGAGATGTGAACCCGATAGTTAGGAGTCACTCTAAGGCAGAGGTTCCCTACCGGTGGATTACGAACCCCAAGTGGGTTGCGAAGCCTTGTCGGGGGTGGGGTGGGGGGTCATAACTTGGGATAAAATTAATTACAACTCAATTCCATTTTTTATGTTCTCATATATATATATATATATATATATATATATATAGGAGGCGCGGGCGGGGATGGGGGGAGGAGAAAGGTTGTTTTAGTGTTTCTCCCCCACTCCATCCAGAAAATAAAATGTAAATCAGGTTGCTGATAGTAGGGGCTCGTGTGGATTTCAAGTTTTTAGGTAGGGGGTCAGGAGTGCAAAACACACTGGGAACCATTGCTCTAAGGGAAGGAGGGTTTGGCTTTGAAAAGCTCAGTTTCATTGTATTCTAATTTGTCTTAATAAATATTTGTTATTTACAGCTTTGAGGATCCATCTGTCCGAGCCAACCATGTCACTCCTAGTGCAGATAGGAGGTTTTGAGTTACAGGAGCGTGGAAACATAGACATCAAGGTAATATCCAGTACACGAAAGCCCGCGTTCACAAAATGGCAAATCATTTTCAATACACTTTTATTGTTTTGATGCCAACAGGATCTTGAGAGTTTCAAATGCCCATGAAATTTAATAATGTAACCATGCTGTTGTTAATCTTCACTTCTTATTAAATTCAGCACACTAAGAGGTTATCAACGCAGAGACAGGACGAGAATACCAGACTGCCTTCGAAAAGGCAATGCAATCTAAATGAAGTGCTTGCTAACCGATTTTATTATTTTTTTTTTGAGGGGAGGGGACAGAGATGTGAGGATAGCTGTTTTTGCTGTTGTTGTTTATTCTGAATAATGTGCACATCGAATCAACAGTCGATGAACACTTTAAAACATTGGTTCTACATTATTATAACCGACTGAATTTGTCATTTTGATATCTTTCTTAGCTGACAAGCAAAATATTTAATTTAAGGATACCATCTGAAATAGTTGTTTTTCTCTGTGCCAGGGCAAAGGTGTGATGAAGACTTACTGGCTGACGGGCGAAGATCACAGCCGTAGACAACAGCGGATGCAGCGTGGCATTGCCAGACTGGAGAGATCTGGCTCCTCTCGCCGGAGGAACAAAATGGAGAAACCAGCTACTCCCACTTATGGCTTTCGTAGCGAGGGCTCCCCTCAGCTGCCACATCACGGTATTTCTCCGAGTCTCAGTGGTGGAAATTATAACTACTCCAGCGATTCTCCGGCCACCTTCCGACATAACAACTATCTCCACCCGTATTCAATGCTTGTTGGGCCGACCAGTGAGGATCTCATTCGCAGGTCCTCATCCAGAAGGCGGAGATTAAAATTCACCATTCCCAATGAGGAATGCGAAAAGGAAGCCGCTTGTACGGGCGATGAACACGATCTAGAGCCGTTGAACTTTACTGCTGACTCTCTTCCGACCATCATTCGATCCAGAGGGGAAGTGGAATCTGCTAGTGATACTGAGACCGGACGAAACAGAAGCGAGAGATCCAACAGCCTTAGCAATACATCCGCCCGAGATATGGACGATGTGAGTTGCAAAGAGTGTCCGGACACAGACGTTAATGACGATTCTACAGCCTCGGTGTCCACTCCTGTAGAATCTTGCAGCAGGACTATGTCGCAAACATTGAGATCCACTCGACGAGTCAAAGCTCCAATTGTTAGGATCGAATCTTTAGACTTTGAAGCCTCTGAACCTCCTCCAAGTGCGAGTGAACAGGCTCGTACACCTCCTGACAATGATAGCCCTGATCATAGCAGGCAAGAATGCAATACTTCGCCCCCACCATATGATTCTCTAGCAAGTGAACATTTCCAAAGCGCAGTTCATACATCCAGTTCTGCAATCCCTTCAAATGATTTATTAGACGAACATTCAGAATGGACCCAAAATTACCAAGAACCTAGCGCTATGACGGGCAATTCAGCTCGGGCAAATCAAGACAGAGTTTGTGGACCGGCAACATTCAATGACAGCAGCAAATACTTGAAAGCTTCCATGAATGGACTCACTGGAAGCTTTCCTAACACAGGCATAGCAAATAACAGGGTCTCGCCCTACTTTGAAAAACCTATTCCTTTCTGTGGCGAGGTAGACAATGAAGAAGTTTGTGACTCTGCGCCTTGCAATTCCGAAACCTTACCATTCATGGACTCGGTGGGTGCCGACACCACGTGCAATATTGAAATCGAAGCTTTGCCGGCTAGGAGGCAGAGATTTGGTCAGTCTAAAAGCAGCAAGGCAGAGAGTGGCCCGGAGAGCATTCGCCATGAAATGATACCATTACTGTCCAATACTGGCAATGCTGTAAACTGCGGCTTTACTGGTGGCTGTGATGAGGATGAAAACGTTTAAAACTGCGCATCATTATATCTCTAGTGTGAATAAAGCCTATTGTGAACTGCACTATTTCCTCCAATCTAAAAAAAAGTAACTCTTTACGGTAGAAATAAAAGAAGGCTTTGCTAGAATTTCATTTTCCGGCACCGAGTGAACAGCAACAACAACAGAGGCAGTAACAGTATCACAACAACAATAGTAACAACAAAAATAATAACATGCAAACAGAGGCATAAATTATTAACTGTATTGGGCATTTAGTTGTGAAAGGCTGCCCGAGAGCATCATTAAAATAATATCACCAACAGGGCCAATTAGAGGGACCACTTCTCTGGACGGTTTCGGTTTCGGTTTCGGTATATATTTCACTTTTCAACCTTCAGCGGGAAGTTATCTCAACGGTTCTCTGGACGGTTCTGGAAAACTACGAAATCAGCTACCTGAACATACAAACATGATTATTTGGCAGAATATCCGATTCATCACCAGTGGATTTTGGAGCAATGGAAGTTCCATCTAGTTACTGTGAAAAAGTGATTTTTTTTCCTTCTTCTTTTGCTCTTTTTTTTTTCTTCATCTTCCCCTTCTTCTTTTCTTCTTTGTCTTATCTTCTCCTCTTCCTCTCTCATCACCCCTTCACCTTCTCATTCACTTTCGTCCAATCTGTTAGTTAAAGATTCATACAGAGTAAATGAATGTGATATAATCAAGTGTGATATTTCCATTTTTTTCCCCTCAAAATACTACTTTTTTGCTATATGATAAGTTAGTGACTACATAGAACGATTCATGTTTCATAATCATATTTTTTTCTTCTCACTCAATGGAGTCGTTTATTGATTTAGAGTTCTCCAATAAACACCCTAACTCAATTTTGAATAAAGAAGTTTTGCAAAAATAGAGAGGCTCCTTAGCCTTCTGGGAGGTCATGGGTAACTTTTGAATAGACTATTCTCTATGAAATCTTCACTAAATATTTATAATGTTCTCATCAGAGGTCATAGTTCAATTGTTTCATTTCATAGTTTTGTGAACTCCTATTAACCATCAATGTCTCACAGTTGTAAATATAGTACACTACTAACACAGAATGTGTTAAAAATTTTGTATTTTACATCTTACTTGTAAATTGGATTGAGTGCTTTCCTTCACAGAAAGCGCATTTCTAAGGTATCTCCAAAGTCAAGATAGGTGTCTTACCCCATCAGAAATGAAATTACGTATGCATTTAATGTTCTCTTTACACTGGCTAGGCTTTAAATAAAGGGTTAATGTATCTTCTAAGCAACATCATAATTCAAACTTATGAGGATTTCCTTATGAACGATGACTCAGGATAGTGATCGCTATCATGATATCATGCCAAGCACACAAGAGAGGCCCATATATAGCGAATGGTTGTCCAGTTGAAGGAAATTTTGAGCACCCTTTGTCAAAAGTAGCTTTCAGTATCGTGCAAGAAAGTCGATGAAAATCGGCTATACTTCTGTTGAACTCGAATGCATGACGTATCAAACATAAGTTACTTGCACTGAACGAAAATAAGAATGTTGACTATGTGACTGATTTGCCAAACTCCAGAATATTAGTATTGGTACAGACGGACAAGCGGCCAGCTAAATTCGCACACCTGAAGCAATCCCACGTTTCCCCACAGTTAGTTCAGACTTTTCTGTTTTTAAGGGATAGATATTTGCAAATTTTGTTCATACTAACCTTCACTTGTTTATTGTCTCGCTGAATTGTTTGGCCTTCAGGCAAACAAAGTTTACTTTTTTTTTTTCAGATCATTAAAATTTGTTTGTTATGCACAAATGCATATGTGGTAATTGGGGAGAGAGAGGGAGAGAGAGAGAGACAGAGAGAGAGAGAGAGAAAGAAAGAGATAAAGAGTTAGGCTAAAGATGAAGAACTAAATCCTTGCTTTTCAGGCCATGCAAGATTATTCAGTGATTGTTAATACTTTCCGTGATGTTCATAATATCAAATCACCCCGATAATTCAGCACTTCAGGTCACTGGCACTATGATATGTTTCTCTCTGATCTCCACATCAGCATGACCTCTCCATTTAAAAAGTTGGTTTTAAAACAGAAATAAAATGGAATAAAAAGTTAGCGCTAGCAACTATTTGCAGACAAATAATATTTAGGAATACTTTGAACACGGAACGATAATTACAGCGTTGGTAAACAAATATCTGGGATGGTAAGCATCGTGTCACAAATTAAAGAGGAATTTGTACAATGATGCCAGGCTTCAGATCCACTCTGTTTGCCTCAGGACAATTCAGATCGAGATGATCCACAATTCCCCTTCGCAAGCGTTTCAGAGCTATCATTTGAAAGCAAAAGTATTGTGGATGCAGAGAGACAAAGACAGAGGAAATATGTATTTTTATCTTCTGTTGAATGTTTGAGAAGGGAGGAACAGCTTGTTCTAGTGCCAAGATAGGATATGCGTTTACTAGATCTATATTTATGTCTTTGATTTATGTTTTCCTATGCTAAATACTAAGGTGTAATTAAATTGAGAGAAAGCTGAGTGTGATCTTCTCCATCTGACTTACCACAAGAGGTCCGACTCTTGAAGTAGAATATAACTCCAGGTTATTGCCCTTACTTCTTTAATGATAGAGGTAAAAGATAGTGGTGAAAAGACAACCTTTATATTGTGGGAAGACAGGCAAATTAAGCAATTAATAGAGAAAATACTTGATTGCTTAAAGTCTCAAAGTATTCGATTATTATAGGTGGGAAAATGATGATGGCTGTCAAGCCGAGCAGATCGTGTTCATGTTGGCAGCTGTACCAGAGCCCCCAATCTTACCAACATTGCATTTTAATTTAAAAGAGAATTCACTATTAGCTGGCCCGAGTAAGTGTCAATTGTTGAGATAAATAAATATGAAAGAGTTCCAGGGTTAGATCAATAACTTAACAAGACCTAAGGCAAAACAGATAGTATAACTATTAGTGTAAATGATGACGTGCCATCACCATGATGTATATTATATTATACCATTTATTATACTAGGTCGATCAATTTCTCATCTTTACTTATTTTTCTATGTACATCTTTTGTTTTGTTTCTTTTGTCTGTGTTTTAAGTAAAGGTGTCCATTCATTGTCTTTAACAAGCATTTTATAATCATGTCTATACCTGTGAAATGGCTGATAAGAAACCCATAATGTGATATCTGTCAAATGTTACACTATGAATCATACACATCTTCTTTGCAACCAGTTCGTGTACATAGATCACAAAGTTATTCTTGAAATTATGCCTATCAAAATAAAAGCTCATTATAAATGCTCTGGAGTGATTTGTTGTAATTTCATTTGTTACTCTTAATAGAGGAAAGACCGTTAAATGGGCGGATATGTATACTCCGTCAAATATATTACAAACAAACGTAATCTATATTTTATATAATTTAGCGTCTATTCACAATCTAATGGATACATATGTTTGTGTGCTTACAAATGGGTGATTACGTAAACCCATAATCAATATTTTTTAAGAATTATCATGATTCACTTAGAAAAGTTCCTTCTCTAGACCACTACTTTTGTTAAGCATTTAAAAAGTAAACGACAACAACGCCATCCACAAACAGGACTAAAAACCACAAGGACAAGAATGCTCATATATCTACGATTCTGAACTTTTCTTTATTTCTAATGATTGCAGATTTACAAACAAAGACAGTTAATGTACAAGATCACGGAATCAATACTTTACAGGATACCTTTTCAGAGTCATTGCACACCATAGACAAACACAATATGTCACCTTCAGACACAGCTTGAAGAGTTCACTCACGAATAATGACAACATGAAAATGAATAAGTATGGAATTCCACTTAAATTAAATTGACGAAAAATGTTCAGGAGTCCAACTTATTTCTCGTCTCATAGTTTGGCTATATCAACGATTTTGATACCTTTTCCCCCTTTTTTTTTATCTTTTCTTTTTTTTTTTTTAAACTAAATTTTTGAATATTGAAGAAAGATCACAACAAAATCTAAGTCTAGTGCTTAAGGGAGGGCTGGGCGAGGGGAGAGGGGGAGGGGGGCACCTGTTTTTTTTTTCTTTGACATTAAGTCAATTTACTGTGAGCATGCGTAACTGGCATGTTTGTCTGATTCAGAATATGTCCTTGGAAACTTGCTAGCATGTCTGATTGCCATAAAAATGGCCACCATCTTGCCCTGTTTTTCAAAATCTATCTCCTCCAAACTTTGTGTCAAGTCATTTCTAACATCTAATATCTAAAACATTGCACGACGGAGTTTGACTTTTATTGATAGTTATTTTTTCAAAAGTTTTGGAAATGCCATATATCAAATATGTAGAAATTTAGTATTTTTATTCATAGAAAAATGTTTTCTCCAATCAAAAAGTAAAAGAGATACAAGAATCATGTCATTTTTTTTTTCATTATGTCAAGGAAAGTATCTGCGTCAAATATATTGAAAATAAGTCAGTAAGTTTTGGAGGAGATAGTAAAATAAGGAAATGAAAAAATTTTGGAGGAGATAGTAAAATAAGGAAATGAAAACAAAGTTTCAATAAAAAAAAACGAAAAAAAAATCTATTAAACACACTGGAAAATCTCAATGTGTGCAAAGCTCTATAATTTGGCTGAGAGGACATAGAAGTAGCTATAGGCTATGAAATATGATGCCTTCTCTCTTTAATGCCTCTTGGAGGCTTTGCTCCTTTCTTGTCTCAAATGTGGCTTTGGCGCCTATATGCTATTTGATAAGCTAATATACTCTTGTAGAGACATGTGCTTTCTTTCACTTCACTGATTGTGAATGAGTAGGGTCCTCAACAAAAGTCCAGTGATTTTTTTTTCTAACAGTAGAAATCCTCACAAGAACCATGTTTAATTCAGCAGTTGCTGTTATCAACAGGGGCAGAGAAAAGAATTGGCAATATCACCTTTTCCCTCAATTTGCTATGGAATTTTGCTGAATTTTTACTCCCTCCTCCCCCCCTCCCTGCTTCCCATTCTGCAAAAAAATCTGCATTTTTTTTTTTAGCTACAGGAACATTCTGGACCTGCAATCTCTTTCTAAAAAAAACAACAACAACAAAAGTAATACAAAAAAAAAATGAAAATCAACATTTTTGACCCGAAAATCGCCTATCCAGGTGACCCCCCCCCCTCCCCCTCCCCCACCTGCCCCCTTTAACTAATACCAAGAAACACGGCTAATAACATATTTGAGACACAGCATAGAACTAACAGTGACAATAAAAACATGTATTACAGTATTTCTGCCATTTCTTGCCGCGAAAAAACCCCATCTTTTCAAAGCAAAAACCCAATCACAAAGATAGTAACTTTTTTAAGAATTTAACTTTTAAAGATAAAAGTGCACGCAAAGTAAACGAAAATGATAAGAAAGAAAACCCAAAATAATTGAGTGAACAGGAAATTTGAAACACTCACTCAAAGATTTGTCCTCGTGGAGAGTTTGGAGGGATACAGAGCAGCATAATGATTCAGAGTGCACAATGGAGACGGTCAAGAATGGTTTCTATTGAAATCTAGTTGATTTTTTTTCAATCCGGTCATTATGAAAAAGAAAAGAAACACCATAATAAGACTGAAATTAAGAAAAATGTGTTAAGATAAAAAGTAGGCAGCATGACAACACAAAATAACTATATTTTAATTCGAGGTAAAGTTTTAACTTTTATTAAGTGTTCTGCTTTCCATGAAGTCCTATACACATTTCTCACCAATCGATAGATACAGCATTCTACTTTAGGCCATACCTCACTGATCATGGGAGGTGATTCTTATGTTTGATCATGTAATGAGCAGAGCATAAAATTGCCTGATTTGAAAAGATGAACATAACGCAAATCATATTTTTGTTTATATATTTTTCTCCCGCATGAAAAGTGATACTGGCCCAAATAAAATAATATTGTGAAAATGATTTACCACATGAAGCAGACCAACCAAATCAAAGAATGTCATCATGCCCCATTGTGTCAGAACTTCAAAAAATGTTCAAATGTAAACTAAAAGAAGGAAATAATTTAAAAGATGGAGGAAACACACACAATAAGCACGAGAAAGGACCTAAAAATAATCACATAAACATACCACTTTCAGAGCTATTCAAATACAAGAAAACTACCAATTGATGTGGAATGTACATGGATTTAAGTACATTTATTTTGAGTATCTGTGATACTACATTCTGAGACAGTGTTTGGAACCTATTTGCTCATGACAGAAATGGACGTTTGCTGTCTCGTCAAAAAAATGACCGATTCACCTTGGCTAAGTTGGACAGTGCCGACTCACTGTGTCTAAAGATGAGTACAGTGCTGTGAGATGTGAACACTGGCTAACCGATGTTCAATGGACAGGGTTAACATATAATTATGTCTTCATTATAATACATTTGAAACTTAAAATAGCGTTATAAATGTTACAATAAAACATACAAGAGCCATTTGTAGATACATGTAGAAAAATAGACAGACAGGCAGACAGACAGACAAACAGACAGAGACATAGATAGATTGACAGACAGATTAAACAGGGGAGAAAAACGAAGAAGACATATGACAGACAGAAAGAATGAGCGAGTGATAACTGGATTAACCAACATTTATCGGTATATTACTTATGCTCAAGAATTCATGCCGTTGTCGATATTGCTTATTGATCATTCGATTGAAAATGCAGGACCACAGAAATAATCATATATTTGCAAGAGAAAGGAACAACATATATCACTATTATAGATCACGAGTCTTACAAGATATAAAAGTGCGACCGGAAGGACAGATGGAAGAATGCATGAATATCTGACAGCAAGTACAAAAGTTTGATTACATGGAATATCATTACAGTAATAATCAAATGAACAATAATACAAAAAAAAATTCACTCTAAGAATAACAAGATGATCCACATCTATATGAGTGAGAGAATGAATGATTTACTCCATGTTTCCTGTACAAAATGGTGATAAAAATCATTTTTATATTAAAATGAGGAGCTGATATATGTCATGGAGAGATGAGCAATATAATTTATTTACTCAGAAAAAATGCTTTCAGTAGACCCATTTTTGTCTTGAGTACAGGAACAACATGTCAGTCACTATTTAATTAACAATAATACATGCAACAGTATCATACTACAGTCAAGACTACAATACATAATAAATGCAATTTGTCATGACCATAAAAATGACCAAATGTGGTGTGAGATGAAAACAACAACAACAATAACAACAATAACAACAATGAAATAATGGTAATTTCAATTTTGCACAATTACAAGTTCATAATGTACAATGTCAATGTTTGATTTTCCAGTAATATCAAAGAAGTTATATCTCCAATAAAAGTGACGTGAGTTACATAAGAATTTAAATTTAAACTCAGCTTAAAAAAAAAACAGCTAAATATGCTGAGCATTTAAGGAATTGCTGGGAGAAGCTCGATGGTTACAAAGCATATTATTACTCTTGAAAGCTTAGCTGTTTCATGTGTCACTGACATTATCTTCAGGAAATTGCACTTTAATCAAACTGTTACCTGAAGAGCCAATAACTGAAAGTGAACGAAAGCAATGTTAGTGTTTCAGAATCAAGTTAAGTTTCATAAGAAAGTGTCTTAACTCTATTCAGCTGTAAATTTTTCGACAGGATAGCAGTAACACTTAAAGCGAATTAGGCTTTCCAAGGTAGCCCAAAAATGGACGCACAGCAGAATGGAGCTAGACTTACTTGTCAGCGCCTCTTGGGGAGACAGTCCAATATTTATCCAGCCATAGCGATGACCTTCGCGAGTAATGCCATGATGATATTCCAGATTGAGATAGAAGGGTGCAATGGGCCAATTCTACTATCAGCAAAATATCCAATGTGACACTAAATATGGGTAAAAACTAAGAGATAAGTATCCTGGTCTTAGCACTCATTAACATGAGCATTGTAAGTACACATATAAAATCCATGTACCCTAATCAGACAATCTCAGCTTTCCATGACTGCAACACAAATCCAGTAAGCAACTCCACACGAAGACAATCTTACCAACAAAATCATTTAAATAATAATCATCATGGAGGAAGCCAATCTAGTAAAATTTCAAGTAGAATAAATGAAGAAAATAGGAATACATATTATCAAAAGTAATATTTTAAAAATCTTTTTTAAATTTAGATAAAATTATCCATGTCTTTAATTAGATGTGCTGCATTATTTTGACATTTCTCTGGTCTGTTCATTTCAATTCATTGTTTACTCTGTCATGTTACATCTGATGCATTGGTCCAAAAATTAAACTAAATTTGGGGAATAATGTATGAATAAAAAATACTTCAAAGAATCTTGTCATAGTCCTGTGACATTTTTATCTTGATGAAGCCATCCTTCAAGTTCTAACTGTGTCACGATACATTTTCTGTAGTAATAGAAATATTAAACTAGCTTTGGGATTAAATATACATTATTGAATTTTTTTTCAATGAAATTATTTTGTGACGTATGACATTAATTTTTCCGTCTAGATGTAACTAATTCCTCAACTTCTAAGGTGTCAATCTGCCTATTCGTCAACCCAGCCATAACTCTCTTTATGAACTAGAAATCAGAAGAGGTCGATCTTGCATTTTCAAATCATGAAATAATTTTTCAAACACACACATAGGCACTCATAACAACAAAGTACAAATGTAATCATCGCTGATACTGTCTACCTCATTCCACACATTGGATATGAACATTTTAAATAGTTTATTATACAGGCTATGAAATGATAATGTTACAGGCATCATAAATAAAACAGAAATAATTGTAGATACACTAATAAATAATACACAGTAAATGACACAAAAGATTCATGGACAGATGAAAATCATATTGTCAGTTGACATTGGGGCAACAGTAATAAATAATCAGAAGGAATGGATCATAAGATACATATGAAACAATACATATTGTGTCCAATACAACAACCAAAAAATAGTCTTAGCTCAGGGGAAATAACTCAAAAGAAAATATATTACAGCTTTCAATATTTTCAATAAAACGCCCACTCCGGTATATTGTGTAAAAATGGATGTTGGCATTTTGAGAGAATAAAAATTCCGTTTGTAAATATGAAGTTTCTTTGAACGACCTTCCAACTAATTAGGAAAGAGTGCAAGGGATACAGGCTGTTCATTCATGATGTTCACATTGTTTCACAATGCACTTTTCTTCCCCTCCCCACCACACCCCTCATTGTGACTGTACAAGGTATCACATACTGTTTTGACGACCAGTGTTTCACAACATGGACATTAAATTACATCTACCATGTACAATGGACAGATCATGAATTCGTTTATATTATATCTTCCGCTTGATCGCAGAAAAAAAATAGAATACAAAAAGAGTTATTAACAGCCAACATTACAAAGAGTCACTAACGGTAATTAAGTATATGGCTTCGCAAATGATATCGTGAAAAAAAAAAGAACATGATAATTCACCCCCTCTCCCTCTCCTCCGCCCCTTACATCGATGACATTATCAGAATACTAAAATAACAGTGTGAAGGCAATGCAATCAATATTTTACCTTTTTTTTTTCCTCCACAGTGCACTTGACTTTCCAAGGCTCGAAACTGAGACTAAGCTAACATATTCCATTCTGATTCAGAGTAAAGATCCTCAGCTTGTCTCATTGAAATTCTCGGGTAATCTGTCTATGAACTGTTTTTATATACAGTTGGCGTTTCATGCCATAATTATATTCTTAGCATAAACATACCATAGCATATTGTAACTCACCAAATTGTTGGAAAAATTGGGAGTAGAAATGAAGGTATAAAGTGATCCTTATGAAAACTGATGAATAAAAAATATCACAGCGAATGTGAAACAGATTCAGTGATGAAAAAATGAATATGCATTAGAATTTCTATATGTAGCTTAAAATACATCACAACAAAATCCATGAAATTCACCCATGACACTCCCCCCTCCCTACACCCCCTCCCCCCACCCTCCCGCCTTTCAGCTTTATCCCTCACAGTGGTGAGCTCTTGAAAAAAGCTCTGTGGAACGGCTATTTAAAATGATATGGCAGTGGTAGTTGCTTTGGAAATGAAGACCCCAATTCGATAGCACAAAGTGTCTGCTGGCAATAACATTATTATCTTTACACAAGCCTTCTAAAAAATGCATCACAGGTATTCTGTCACAAGGAGAATACTATTAGGTAGGTGCCTGAGCGCAAATAAACAGCAAAATGCTCACTCAAATATACGGACATCCCTCTCGTACTCGTAGACAATAACGTGTCTTGGCCAATGACCATCCAAAAGCACAATTTGAAATAAACAATTGCACAGTTGGCTCATGATAATTTATTACAACAAATTATTTCAACTATAATAGGAAATGCGGGTTGTGGGCTGTCTTGGTTCAATCTACTACTGCTGTTGTTAACCCCTATAAGAGCTAGTTTGACCTAAGCTGACTGCAATCCCAATGTACAACACCTATTGAATTTAGGGTCTGCTCTGAAAAACTCATTGTGTATGGATATTTATTTTATTTTTTGTTTGTTTTATTTTATGTTATTTATTATATTATTTTTTTTTTTTTGCTTGCTTTGTTTTTTAACTTGTTTGATTTAATTGTATTTTATCTATTTATTTCACTTTATTTTGTTTTATTTTATCTTATTTTGTTTAGTTCTATTTTGTTATTTCATTTATTCATTTTTTCATTTATTTTTTAAAAAATTTCTTTCTTTCTCACTTCATATTTTTTCATTTTCTTTTTATTTATTTATTTATTTATTTATTACATCAGATTCTTTCTATGATCACACAATAAATTCACAGAACTGCTCTGAATAATAACTTCATTTTCAGAACATCAGTGTGGTGGTTCATATTATAGATTTGAGCTGACCTATATCCATAGACTTTTTCCAAATGAATTGCCATGTGTTAATTTGTTTGACATGTGAGGATTTCTACACACATTGGAGATACTGGAATCCTATCGGGATGTTTTAACACAAGTTCGCAATGGCATAATTATACACAACTACATCTCGTGAAATGATGAACCGGCAATGCAGGTAAACTGACTACGATAGATAACAGCTCTAGCCAAAAATCCTACATTTGTCCATGGGATTCATGTACATGTTGTCCGAACACTGAAACGCCTCTGCAAATTCGTCCGAACTTCGCAGAATGCCATTGATTCTGTGGAAGAAAAATTAAAATGTTCATGCCTATATAACAAGAATGAATCAATTACTATAAGTAATGGTGCACACTGCCCTTTTAATATAAGAAGAAGAGATGCATCAACAAATGGAGGATACACAACCTCCTGCAAACAGGACAACATATTCAATGTCAATGTATTCATCATTTTGATTTCCATCTCTATGCATTTTTATGTAACTTACACACCAAGATTACTCAGCGTTGTTTCCAACTGTTACGAATAAATAAGGTCTAATTTAAAGGCTTCATTGGAGAACAACTTACTTCTCCAAACAGATAACATATTGTTACAAATTAGTTTGCTTTGAAACAACTGTGACCTTATTTTGTTCTTATTAACTAAAAAGAGGATCAGGTGATAATACAAAGGTTACCCAGATTCGCCACTTCTTGTCAAGTGTGAGTGAACTTTTACACAAGTGATAGGAATATTGAAATAACCACCACTAATTTATTTACTGATCAGAATATTCAAGATCAAAGTGCCCAGATAGAGACCCAACCAGTGGGATTTTATCCTCTAAGTTATGATGTTGAGCCAAGAAAAACGAAACTCCTATAGACATGTTTCTAAAAAAAATCGCATTACAATATGGGAACCATGGATCTTTGAGTTTACTTTCATTGATTACTGTTAAAATTTGTAGATTTCAATGGGAATGTTTTTTTACTGACACCAACAGCAAGCGTTCTTCCTTTAAAATGAAATGAATTCTAAAGCCCTAATGAAAATGTAGTTAAATCTTATATAGTTATAAAAAAATAACAAAATATATCTTTAATTCATAATGTGCAAACAGAAAACATCATTTGATATACCTAAAAACAAGATTTCAAACTTTGAGGATCACAACGCAGATAATAATAACTCAGTATCAGTGGCTACAAAGTGATGCCTTTGCAGGTTAGTCACCTGACCAAAGCAAAACTAGGAGTGTGGTTATAATCTGCTCTGTAGTAGTGACAAGGAAAATTAGACGAAATAAATGAAGAAAAAACAAGTGATTTTTGACAAGTATGACGTAACGAATTATATAGCCATCCATCTCTTCAATCCTTAATTAAAGGGAACTTTCCAACACTGAAATGCCGCCTTTTCTTTCTGAGTTGCATAATGCGCGATTTCCACCGATTTCTTTCTTCTTCAGATGGCATTATCCATTTTCAGAGTGTCTCTTAAATTACGCTATTGTTGGCGGCTGATCGCTGGCATCTATCGATCCTATCACTGAGCTGCACCAGATAAAAGGTGAGCGAAAACACATTGCAGCATTAAGTCAAGTGCTCTCTTTAAAATGTTTCAATGATAGCCATTGAGCTGGAAGGCGACGGCCTTACAATGACGCCTGTATTTACTAATAATTACCGAAATGTATAGAGCTGCTACGTGGATTTCTGAAGGTGCGTGTATGTGACGAGATGGATGAATGAACGAGTTGGACAGTGGCGAAAAAGAAAAAAAAAAACATCCAGGGTATTGTTTTGTGACTTGCACTCGTATTTGCTTTGCAGCGCTTTAGCATGAGCCAGGGAGACCAGAGGAGACACTCACACAGAGACGCACATTGACACATTAGAAGGGAACCCACGGTCTTCGTGAGAGATTTTGTTTTTTTTTAATGCAGGTCAAACCGATACTGTACAGTGACTTAAAGTGTATGGCAAGCGTGCGCACCTTGACGTTGGTATTTTGGGTGATTAAATTGAATGTTACTCAAAGAAAACCTGTTTGGTGTTTTGGACGCGTCATTCTATCGAACGTACAATTCGGATCAAACGCTCTCGCGAGTTTACTATTCAAGTACTATCGCCTTTTAGAATAACGTCAAACATATCTGCTTTTGTCAGCTTTATGTAGGTAGAAACACAGTCTTTATACAACAATGTTATGTGCCAAATTTCATATGGATCTATTCAGTAGTTTTCGAATTCATAAGCCTTTTATGGGTTTTGTTGCAGATTTATTGTACAGATCCATTCACACATATAAATAGAGAGAGAGAGAGAGAGAGGGGGGGGGGGTGATGGACAGAGAGTGGGAGAGATAGAAGTGAGAGGTACTAAAGGCAGAGATTGTTTTCATAAGCTCCAAAACCAAGGACATGGTCTGCACTTCTGTCAGCATGACTGGCGTATGTAAAGTCAAAACTTGCGTAAAGCGCGACCATCGGCTTGCTATTATGTTGAAGGTGTCGTCGCTGAAAAGACGACTACTCTGTAAGAAAGGTACGCTATCGTATATAACAATATATTTTGGACCAAAAAGAAATCTACTATGGCACAAAATGTGTGTAAATGTATACATGGGCAATGCAAATAATAATTCATGACAATCACATTCCTGTGCTAAAAAAAGGCATTGTTATTGCCTGTACCTAATCCTACTCAATAAATTAAATACTCTAAGACAGAATTCAGATTGATTCAGCCAGTATTGAATTAGGTATAGATTTATTCTGTGGGGCATTATAAACTATCGAAGACAATAAAATTATGCGAAGTAAAGTTTCGGCTTGCCTTCATGAAACTTCACCCAGGTGGGTTTTACATGAGTTGATATCCCTCTCGACCTCGATGCCATCCTTCGCCCTCCTTTTTCCATCACACAAACGCAAATACACACACGCATATACATCTCGTTTCAATCTTTGTTTGACAGAAATCACACATGAATTAAAAGAAAACAGAAACAAAAAAAAAAAGATTTAAAAAAAAAAAAAGAGGATGAAAATGATGATGGTAACTGGACTAGGGTATATCAATCCACGAATCTGCAGAGGAGAACGATCAAATAATTTGCTGTAAATACGCATTCAATATGTAGTCACAACTGACTTACCTCTGCTCTCCTGGGATGGCCGGGTGGACATTGTCACTGACATAATGCTGAAGGATGCCCCGCTCGCTCACTTTCTCGCAGCGTGTCTGAATTTGGATAACACCAAGAATCTCTGTTTATAATTCATATGTTATTCAGGGTAAATCATTTACCTTCATAGATATACTATTATTTAATGTGAGTGTACTGTTGTGATGAAGTTACGTTTTGCTTGTCATTAATTAAATGACACTCTCGACAAACCTGTAAAAGAAACTAACAATAGTAAAATTCTAGTCACATCAACATTCCCTAAGAAATATCAGCAATTTTGTTTAGTCAGTTTTTGGCCGCTTCGCGATAAAATCAAACACACGTACAGAGGACCATTTAACTGACTGCAAAAAGAGAAGTCCAGAACAAAGAGAAAAGACAAAAACGCAACAAAACTTGTACTCAGAACCAATAACAACAAAGAAAATTACGATCACAATGTTATTTCATGTCCATGCACTGACCTGGGCGAAAGCTATGAAAAACATCTGAGGCCGTGTGAAGGTCAAGCCAGGAATGAAGTGATCAGCCTGGATGTCATTGTCCGCCTGTGTCCAAGCCTGAGGATTCACAGAACATAAAGTGTTAATTCCCTGCCTATAATCACTGTCGATCTACGCTAATAAAACCAGAAGACTACACTGTAGTGAATTTGTTTCAAACTGTACGAGATCTTAGCAAATTCATGGCCTTCTAACTCACAATTTGTGTTCAAGATGAGTAACTTAAAAAACATAAAAAGTGTGAAAATCCAAAGCTCTCGGAACTCGTAGTAAACCCGTTTCTCTTTTTTTTGAATTCACTAAAATGCAAAAAACATAAGTATAGCAAAGACTGATTGCAATGTGCTCGTAACATTAGCATTTCATATGAAAGTGTGAAAAGTCAAAGCTCCCTCTTATATTTATAATTCACAGGAAACTGTTCTTCAGACATGCTACAATGCAGAAAGCATAGGTGCCGTAAGAACAGAGTACAATATAACATTGCACTTCATACTTAAAAATAGTTATTTTTGAAAGAGCAGTTTTATTTTAAACAGTGAATTACTGGAAACTTCACTTGTTAAAACATATACAATACTTGCATTTGCTGAGGGGAAAAAAAACCAAACCAAAACAAAAAATATACACACACATAATTTTTTGAAAAAAAATCAATGCAATGAACACACCTTATCAATTAAAAGACATAGCTGAAAACAAAATCAGAAAAGAGAAGATGATGTCTTAATATCAGAAAAAATACTGCTTTTTTTGTGGATAAAAGAAGCAGCGGTGTGCCAGTGAGTGAAGGTAATGTATAAATTTGCTGGCAACTGCTTCGTCCCAGGTCCTTAAACGCAAAGTGATATCATTACTATTAATTTGTTCTAACTCACTCGCTCTCCTTCTTTCTCTCTCTCTCTCTCCATCTTATACTTTCGACCCTGCCTTCTGTTTTTTTTTTCTTTATCTTCAACCACGTTTCAACCTCCATCTATCTTCTCTGTGTCTCTCTTACTCTGTCTCTCCTTTCCACTCTTTCTCCGTCCCTTCCTCTCTCTTATACACTGTGTATGTGTGTGTTTCTCTCAGTGTGAGTTCCTGGATCATTAACCACTCACACTGAGGAAGCTGGTACATTCATGGCACCGCCTCCAGCATGAAAACTTCCGCTGCTGAGTATTGATGATGACTTACTTCACTGTTCTAAATAGGCATGATCACTGCCGGCAAAACTATTAGTGAAGCCACCAGTGAGGTGAAATAAAACTATAAGGCAGAATAAAATACAGGTACGCCCTAGGCAATTTAAGGACTTACCACTGAAAAAAATAAAATTATAAAGCGGAATAAAAAACAGGCACAACTGAAGTAGCATTCTGTACTTTCAACCCTAACATTGCTCAAACTGCTGGCGTACCAATGTTTCTGTAGCGATGTTTATTTTGGTTTATGAAATGACAATTTAGACAATTTACAGCAAAATTCAAGCATCTTGATGATAACCCATAATTATATGTATGTTGTCAGAAAAACAGTTCGTAAAAGGAAAAGCACAACGAGCGCATTCTTGAGCAAATCGACCACTTGACACTCCTTGGGTTTAGTGTTGTAGATTGAAATCTCAAAAAAAAAAAAAAAAAAAAGAGTTGTGCAACGTTAGTTTGCCATTTCACCTCTGCTGTGGCCCATAAGGTACTTCGCAGACAGGCAAGCCAAGAAAAACTTTTCAGCATTTATAAAAGTTTCCTTAGTTCTCTTATGCAATATCATGTACATAAGATAAATTTTACTCATGAGTGTTTTTTTTTAATTATTATTTTTCTTCGTCCTAAGAATATTTGAATTTAGGAACACATTATCTTCAGCCAATTTCTTTCACCATGAAATATGTCCTCTGTAAAGAAGGTTTAAAATTAGCTCTTTCAGAATCAAACACCGTTTGTTTCTGGTTACGACACATATAGTTTTTATGATTTTTTAAATTATTAAGCTTATTATTCGTTTCTAACTGGCCATAAAAAAAATCTCGTAACATGTAGGATCTAAATGGCATGTTAAAGAAGACTAATGTGGCCGTCTAACTGACAAAATTTCAGGTGAAGCCTGTGCTCTCACTTTTGTTTTGCTGACAGTCACGTTGCAAGAAAGATTTGTGGGCTCCGAGTTCCATTAACTGTGACCAAAAGACATCAATGAAACAGAGCAG